>JAOWAR010105980.1:0-12179 GCA_028571005.1 Clathrina lutea | reverse complement strand
GTCACTTTGCCGAGTCCCTCTCCTGTTCTCACCAGGAATTTTATCGCAGATTTAATTCCTGGAGCGGCCCGCTACTTCAACCAAGTTTGCCTAAGGGCAAGCTCCGTCTTGTCTTGGATCTGCGTTATGTAAACAAGCACTTGGCAAAGTTCAAGTTTAAGTACGAGGACATGCGTCTGGCAGCCCTCCTGTACAAGCCAGGAGACTACATCGTCACTTTTGACCTTAAAGTGCCTATCACCATATTGATATTGATCCTGGTCACTGGCAGTTTTTGGGCTTTGAGTGGGATGGAAGCTACTATGTATTCACTGTGCTCCCTTTTGGACTGTCTGTAGCACCGTGGTGTTGTACAAAAGTTACAAGGGTGTTGGTGCATACCTGGAGACGAGCAAGAATTCGGTGCATGTTGTATGCGGATGGCGGTTTTGCGGCAGACCAGCCAGAGCCAAGGGCATTGGCAATGTTGAGGAGGGTGAGGGAAGATCTTGAGGGGCAGGCTTCCTAGTGCATGAGACGAAGTCTTGTTGGGAAACCAAGCAGGTGGTGTGCTCCTTAGGCTCCATCCTCAATACTGCAGTTGGGGAGCTCTGGGTTTCAGAGGACAGGGTGGCCAAGTTCCTGAACCTGCTAGGCAAACTGAAAGGCCGCAAGAGTGTCGTGGTACGGGATGTCGCCCGAGTTACTGGACACATTCTGTCGATGTCCGTGGTGCTGGGGCTCGTCAGCCGCCTCTGGTCAAGGGCTATGTATGCACTGATTGTTGACCGAAGAAGCTGGAACTCCGTGCTTCAAGTCGGTCGAGAGGTGAGGAAAGAGCTTGACTTTCGGCAAAAGGCATTCAGTAGGATGCAAAGTCAGCCCTTGTGGTCTGTCTCTCTGGAGAGGGTGGCGCTTTGGTCAGATGCAAGCGGCACAGGGTGGGTGGTCAAAATGAGAATGAGCCTTGGGCAGCACATGGCGAGTGGCTGGCAGTTGAGGCAGCGCGTAGCTCAACCTGGAGGGAGTTGGGATCAGCACGCATGGTCTTGGAATCATTCAAAGGGAAAGTGCAATGTCATGAGTGCGTATTTCGCAACAGTCAGGCAGCGGTGCACATCTTGACAAAGGGTAGTCGCCACAGCCACCTCCTCACAGAAGCAGTGGCGGTCTATGAGTTCTGTCAGGAGCAGGGAGTCAGGCTGATGGGAGAGTGGTTACCCCGGGCAGAAAATGGGCTGGCTGGTCAATTTTCAAAGGAGGTTCATCAGGATGACTGGATATTGCATCCAGGGGTGTTTGAACAGCTGGAATAAATGTGTGGGCCACACCGCTTGGATTGCTTTGCAAGCATCACTACCAGGCAGACTGACCGTTTCTTTTCTCGCTGGTGGAACCCACAGTGCAGTGGGGTTGATGCATTTGCTCAGGCCTGGGATGGGGAGAATGTCTGGCTTTCACCCCCAATACACTTAGTTCTGCGCTGCCTAAGGATGGTGGAGTGTTCTCAGAGCCATGGTACTCTGGTGGTCCCGCTGTGGAAGTCTGCGCCATGGTGGCCAGTGCTGCGTCCAAGAAGACGGGCAACCATGGTGGTTGGAGTCGCCGAGCTTCCAGTGCAGGATGGGCTCTTTGTGGCTGGGAGCTGCCCTTGGAACTTGTTTGGCGACCAGGCACAAAAGTGTAATGTTGTGGCGGTGAGGCTTTGCCCGCACGGCTGTGCTTCATGCAGGGCTCAGGGCCAGAGGTGGGGAGTGGCTGTACAAGGTGGGGATCAAATGGAGACAAGCACACCTGGTAGTAGCACAGGGCCCCTGCAGAAATGACCGCGTTTCGTGCTCCACCATTAATTGCGTGGGATTGAACAGATCTGAATGTAGTTCCCAATAACTAACACAGGAATAGTCATCCATGCTCTGACCGCAATACCATCGCCCTCAGGGCGGCTGTTAGCTGATGCGTATTCGCCTTGTATGATCCAGTTTGACTGACTTTTGACATTCGTGATGCTCATCTCGCCTTGGCTTATAGTGGCTTTTGCTGTCTGTGTTGTCTGCACTAGTTGAGTAATGGGCTAAAGGGTAGGCTCTCAAGCGTTGATAATGAGTGACGAGTGCCTGAAGAGTAATGGCCTCAGTGGTGCGGGGCATGGGATAGATCGTGGGACGTACCGATCAAGGGCCGGTGGAGGCCAAGCATAGTGGCCCTGGAGGTGTGCTGAGCAAGGTGCAAACCCTGGCAGATGCGGGAACAAGTTGTATCTGGCTGCGGGCTCTGAGCACGGGCGGCACCGGCGGAGGCATTTAAGGACAGGGGTGATATGGATACATACCGAGCAAGGTGTAGACCCTGGCAGAGCTGGACGCCAGTGTGGTGGCTGGATGCGGGCTCCGGACTTGGGGTGGGCACCGACGCAAGTAGGGTTGTTGCGAGGTTGATGTCCTGAACAAGGTGCAAGCCCTGGCAGAGGTGGGCGCCAGCAGCGTCTGGCTGTGGACTGTGGGAGGGGGGTGGAATCACCAGAGCAGGCAGTGATTGTGAAGGGGTTTTGAACCGCCCTCGAAGTATGCCGGGCATGGTGCGAACCCGAGCAGAGGCAGGGCCAGGAGGGTCTGTTAGCCTCAGGACAAGGGTGGGCACCGACGTAGGAAGTGGTATTTGGTGCCTCTTGAGGCTTGCCGAGCATGGTGCGGACCCAGGCAGATGCGGGCACCAGCGGCTGGCTGGCTGCGGGCTCTGGGCAAGCGTGGGCACTGCACAGGCAGCAATAGCTGACACAGGCCGGAGGGGCGGTCGTGAATGTGGATGTAGCATGCAATATGCATAGCAAGACCTTATAACCCCCGCAGTAGCCGGCTGAGTTGTCCATGCAAGTCTGTCAGGGTGAGTTGCAAGAGTAGGTTTTGGCAATAGGGAGGGCATTGGCAGTTGAGGGAAGGTATTTACCGTAGTCACTGGTGGCAGTCCGGGTTGCTCTCATCCCTGCTCAATGGGTACTTGTGATGCCGTTTTCTTTCTCCCTCTCACTCTTTCTCTCTCTCTCTGTTTCTCTCTTTCTCCTTCTGTCCCTCTCGCTCTCAGTGCCTATGGCTGCAGCATGGAAGGCGCAGCCAGCCAAGCTACCATCATCTTACCTCAGGGGACTTGCAGCAGATCTGCCTCACGCGTTGGCTGGAGGGTGCGCACAGCGGACAGCGGCAAAGGACGCCACTGCAGCAGACGGCTGGCGTCGTTGGGCCGTGAGGAACAAGATATGTCCATACCCGGCCCGTTCCTTCCACCTGGCATTTTACTTGGTGGAGCTCACGCGCACTGCGCGCACATCATCGCCTGTTACGGCAGCAGCCTATGGTGTTGCATGGGTCCACCAGACCATGGGTATGGATGACCCTACCCAAGTGCGACGCATCCAGAACCTCTCGGTAGCACACGACAGATTCTGGCAAAGACACCACAGCACAAGCAGCCGCTGCGTCGAGATCAGCTGCGGAAGTTGTTCCAACACCTGGACCGAAGGAATGACCTGCGCAGCTTACAAACGCTGGCTATGATCGTGGTGGGCTATGCGGGCTTTCTCCGTTTTGATGACCTCAGGAGCATCTATGCCCACGAGGTCGGGCTTCACAGGGAGTACATGGCCGTCTTTCTCCAGAAATGGAAGAACGATCAGGTGCGACATGGCTCCTGGGTCATCATTGCCCGATGGGAGTCTGCGCCCCTCTGCCCTGTCGCCCTCACGGAACGGCTGCTGGAGAAAGGAAGGCATGTACAGCACGCCCACTTGTTTGGGAAGGTGTGGATTGCACAGCCTTCGATCAGGTGGAGCATCGGAGGCGGCGGCTTCTGGCATCGCTGACCGCTTGATCAAGCACCACGGCGGATGGCGCTGTGACAAGGCAATGCAGGGCTACCTCAAAGAGAGTCTGGTGAACCTGATGAATGTGTCAGAGGCCACTGGCCAATATTGACTCTGCTTTGTTCCCTGCAGATTGACGGCATCGCCGTCGCCCTGGCCGTGACTGTGTGATTAACAATGGGACCAGGGCATGAAATGGTAGTTTTCGTCGGAGGAGCTTGCGAGGAAGACGAGAACTGGAGTTCATGCAGGCCCCATTGGCGTGACGGCTCTCGAGAGCACGTGGCGCATGCGTGCTGGCTGGGCACGGTGGCAGCACGCATGTGGAAGGGTTGGGTATATAAGATGGCAGCCTGCATGTGGCTGGCCATTATGCTCTTTCCGCAGTCTGTCGAAAACGTGTTGCCCCACTGCCCACCGTCTGTACATATTGCTTGGGTTTTCTGCCTTGTAGTTTCATCTAGACAGTTGTCAGGTCTCACTAACCACACTGTATGTGCATTTTGCCGTGGCGCTGCACCTCTTTAATTTGGCCAGTTCTTGGTGCCGCGCTCAGATCAAGATTGTGTGTATGCGGTTGGTTGTATGGCGAAGACCGCAGATTGACGGCATCGCCGTCGCCCTGCCTGTGACTGTGTGATTAGCAATGGGGCCAGGGCAAAAACAAAGCCGACACCTTGATTTTATAGAGGCTGTTCTTTTTGACCGCCATTTTCACCTGGTGTCAATTGTAAAGAAAGATAATATGGAGATAAATAAAATGTTTTTTAAGAAAAAAACCGCTGCCCCGCCTCAGCCAGGATTCAAACCGTGGACCCTACAGCACAGCATGATGCTGTGAGTCCGGGGTTTGAACATTTGTCAAGGTAAGGCATCTCTTTCTCCCTCTACCTAATTTTCATCACTCTCTTCCTCTCTCTCCTCATTCCTCCCTCATTAATGTCATAGAATCCTTTCCCAACGCTTTTTCCTTTGCTGTGGGTAGTTCGACCATGGACAGTCATGTAGAAGAAAAGGCCAAGTTTATCTTGTTGTAGGGCTTTAAGTATTTGAGAAATCGGTGCTGAAGCCAGACAGCAAACTTAGCTCATTGAACATCAGCCTTGCACACTGTGCGTCCTCGGTTTGAATTCTCGCCAGTATGAGATAGCATTTTCCGCTTTCAACGAAGCTTCATGTTTTTCTTTCTTCTTATAATTACATAATTTTAAGTCCTAAATAGGCTATGTGAGCAAGTTGTCAGTGCTCATCCATGCAAATTCGACCTACTACCACACTTCTTGAGTGACAAGCTGACGCTGACAAGTGAAGACACATTATAATTGTATCCTAAGATATGTATGGTCACAGCTCATTGATCCAATCGTCTTGTGTCTTACCTGAAAACTCAGCAATCTCCCGTCTTCACATCGTGACCTTGGTCTGCCTTATCTTCATGACTGGCTGGAACATCAGCTTCCTGTTTTGCTACCGAAAAGATTTCATGTTGAAATCAAGGTCCGCCGTAGAGCTACATGAGGTCTGGAGAGACTTGCAGATACTGAAGAAGCGGGTGAGCCATCTAATTCAAAATTTTGAAAACCAAATAATTATCTTCACTCTCTTGGAGAAGATCTCTCAGCGAGAGTCACTGATTTATGAGGAACTTTCCGATGATCTCATCTATGCGAATATACCAGCTCAAGTCCCTGCTGAGGCCAAAGTCGAATCTGCAGTGCCATCAACATGCAGCAGCCTGTTCACATCACAACAGTCTGCTCCCGATATTCACCGAGAAGATCACACAGCGTGGCCACTCACACTGATACCTGTACCAAGTTACGATTTTGGGGGAAACATACATAAAGACAAGAACATTAAGTTTGACGTTGTTGATGTGGATGATGATGATGATGATGGCGAAAGTTCAAAAGAAAGGGACCTCTCTGGATGTGCTGAAAACGACCACCAATACCTGCAGCTGTTCTGAGCAGCAAAGCTCTAACGACTTTGGAGAAAGTCGAAAGGAAGGAAGTAGGACTGGCTGTGAAGGGAAAGGGACTTGCTGTGTAAACAGATGCCCAGGGGCGTTCACGTGAGGTGGAAGGTATCAGGTCAATTTTCTTGTTTTTGCATTGGAAATGACCGTGAAATTTCATGCTGTCATACACTTTCTTCCCTTGTCACATTTTTCACATGTTTGTAGCTTCACAAGGATTTATTCTAAACACCAAACTCAAGCAACGTCTTTCCCAATGTTTCTAGTGGGGAAGTGATTGTTTTCCTGAACAATAACGCACCCTCCAACTTCTTAGTAAAAGTTCTGGTCATTTCCGTTGGCTTATTTTTACCTTCATGCTTCTTTTAGTGTTTACAGGAACTTACAGTTTGGCGCCGGATGCATGGCCATCTCTAATTGTCGTACTTGTAGAAACAAGAACGTCGGACCGGTGTCCAAACTGGATCTCTCATTGTCTCACTCGAATTATGTGCTGGTCTCCATAGTTTGACCATGTCCTGTTTCCAACCAAATCCCAAGACAGCCACCCATTATAGAACCAAGTATTCCATTCTATAGTCCATCTTGGAAGACACCATTTCGTGGTATTATTTTCGAATTTGCCCTACCCCTCTATTGAGTGAAGAGTGAAGAGTGAAGCCTTGGAAGGTGAGGATATGTTTACAAAAGCTGGCTGAAAAGACTGATAGCTTAGTGGCAGCAACAAAAGCTGGAAGGTAGAAAAATATCACAAATGTCCTGGTGAGTCTGCCTTTCATATTCCTGTTTGGACGAGCTGTGTATGCATGCTGTCAGTATGTTGTCCCTGCACCCTATTGAGTGTCATCAACGGGACTAAAACACACACGAATTAGGTAACATTGTCCAGCCACTCATAGCATGTTGCATTGCATGGTACATTGTTATAATGTTATGCGAAAGCTTATTTCATTGGATAGGCGACTGAATGAGGTATCTCAGAAGCCATCACGTTGATCGACTTCATTTTTTTGAACAGCTCAAGAGGCCTTCAATGATATTTTGTTGCAGTGCCCTTCATGATAACTGGTAAAGAAGAAGGTACTGGGTAAGGGTGATTCAGCATAAGCTTGACAAAAAGGTCATACTGGCCACCTCAAGCTCACCACGCCTCCGAAAGGAAGGCTGGCCGAGGACACTTTACAATCTGATATCATTTTGAAAGAACTTTCCACAGGTCCAGCCTTCCACCATCAACTGATAGATGCATTATGACCCCATTAGGTAAACAATCTGTCTATCCCAGACACACAAATATAGACACGCCCCATAAATACGCTGACACACTACACTTTCTTTATAGATGAAGACATGCTGCAAACCTACGCTCGGCACGTGTTTGCGAAAAATTCCCGCTGTCCATGTCTACCAAACCATCTGCTCCATTACTGGAACCTTCAATCGAGCTCGCTTTCGCCTAGAAAGGCATGAATTTAATCTAAGATCTTTTTGCTCAAGCTCGTTTTGGCTCCAATTGCTTGAGTACTGGTGTTTTTGTACAGATCGAGATTGGTTGCAGCCTTGGTCTACATCGATTGAAGAACGTTGCCAGGGAAAAGGTGTTCAACCATAAGTCGACGGGACGGAAAATCCACCACCCTCCAGTTATATGGGAAGGAAGCAACGAGCATGCACAAAACCCTGCCAAAGATACTTATTTCACATTCACAGGCAGATGGGTGGGCAGGCGGGCGGGCGCGAGGGCGGCAGGAAGACGGCCAGCCTCGCAAACTGGCAGCCTGGCAGGCTGGCTGGCAGACAGGCAGGCAGGCAGACTGGCTGGCTGACAGGCAGGCCGGAAGGCAGGCTGACTGGCTGACAGGCTAGCTGGCTGGTTGGCTGACTGGCAGGCTGGCAGGCTGGCCGGCAAGTAGGCCGGCAGGTAAACCGGCAGGTAGGCCGGGACGCCGGCCGGCAGGTAGGCCGGCAGGTGTGGCCGGCAGGTGGGGCCGCCAGCCAGTCTGGCATGCAGGCAGGAAGGCAGGCACACTGGCACGTGTGTCAATCAGGCCGGCAAGCTGGCAGGCAGGCAGGAAGGATGGCAGGCAGGATGGCAGGCAGAGGCCAGCAGGCAGGAAGGCAGGCAGGCGGGTTGGAAGGGAGGCCGACGGGCAGGAAGGCAGGCATCCAGGCAGGCAGGCAAGCAGGGAGGCAGGTTGGCAGGCAGGCTGGCAGGCAGCCAGGCAGGCAGGCACGCAGGCAGTGAGGCTGGTAGGTAGGTAGGCAGGCAGGCAGGCTGGCTGGCAGGCAGGCAGGCTGGCAGGCAGGCAGGCTGGCAGGCAGTCTGGCAGGCAGTCTGGCAGGCAGTCTGGCAGGCAGTCTGGCAGGCAGGCTGGCAGGCAGTCTGGCAGGCAGGCTGGCAGGCAGTCTGGCAGGCAGGCTGGCAGGCAGGATGGCAGGCAGCTTGGCAGGCAGCCTGGCAGGCAGCCTGGCAGGCAGCCTGGCAGGCAGCCTGGCAGGCAGCCTGGCAGGCAGCCTGACATGCACGCTGGTAGACAGGCTGACAGGCGGGCTGACAGGCAGGCAGGCAGTGAGGCTGGTATGTAGGCAGGCAGACACGCAGGCAGGCAGGGCCGGCAGGTAGGCCGGCAAGCAGGCAAGCTACCAGACAGGCTGGCAGTCAGGCAGGCAGGCAGGATGGCAGGCAGACAGACTGGCAGTCAGGCAGGCATGCTGGCTGTCAGGCAGCTTGGCTGGACAGGCTGGCAGGCAGCCTGGCAGGCAGGCTGGCAGGCAGGCTGACAGGCGGGCTGGTGGGCAGGCAGGCAGTGAGGCTGGTATGTAGGCAGGCAGGCAAGCAGGCAAGCAGGGCCGGCAGGTAGGCCGGCAAGCGGGCAAGCTAGCAGACAGGCTGGCAGTCAGGCAGGCAGGAAGGCCGGCAGGCAGGCCGGCCAGTAGGCAGGCCGGCAGGTAGATCGGCAGGCAGGCCCGCTGGCAGGCAGGCTTGCAGGCAGGCTGGCAGGCAGGCTGGCAGGCAGGCTGGCAGGCAGGCTGGAAGGAAGGCTGGCTGGCAGGTTGGCAGGCAGGCCAGCAGGCAGGCTGGCAGGTAGGATGGCAGGCAGACAGGCTGGCAGACAGGCAGGCATGCTGGCTGGCAGGCAGCTTGGCAGGCAGCCCGGCAGGCAGCTTGGCAGGCAGCCCGGCAGGCAGCCTGGCGGGCAGCCTTGCAGGCAGGCTGGCAAGCAGGCTGACTGGCTGGCAGGCAGGCTGACTGGCAGGATGGCAGGCGGGCAGGGAGTGAGGCTGCAAGTAGGCAGGCAGGCACGCATGCAGGCAGGGCCGTCAGGTAGGCCGGCAAGCAGGCAAGCTGGCAGACAGGCTGGCAGTTAGGCAGGCAGGCAGGCTGACAAGCAGGCAGGCAGGCATGCAGGCAGTGAGGCTGGTAGGTAGGCAGGCTGCTGCGCCAGCGGACAGGCAGGCAGGCAGGTAGGCAGGCAGGCAGGCAGCCAGGTAGGCAGCCAGGCAGGCGGGAAGCCAGGGAAGCAGTCAGGCAGGCTGGGAGGCAAGCAGCCAGGTAGGAAGGCAAAAAGACAGGCAGGCAGACAGACAAGCAAGCTGGCAAGCAAGCGGGAAGGCATGCAGTGTGCCAATCGGAGCCCCTGGCAGGGCGCCTAGCAGGCAGGCAGGAAATGCTCCAGTCGGGGCGCCAGGTATGGTGCCAAGAAGGGCGCCAGGCATACAGGGCAGTCAGGCAGCGCAGGCAGGCAGGCAGGCAGGCAGGCAGGCAGGCAGGCAGGCAGGCAGGCAGGCAGGCAGGGAAGCAATCTTAGGACAGGTGGTCCCAACTTTCTCGCTGGTGAATTAGTTTTAGCAGACGGCTGCCGGTTGATCGGCCACCCTTGTTTGGTGAATATTGAGCGCCCACGGCCGGTACGAGTCTAAAAAACTGAGTAATGTTTTCGTAAAGAAAAAGTCCAAAAGCGGGAGACAAGTTAAAGAGAAGAAAATGTTTGCCAAAGGAGGGAAACTCAAACCATTTCAAGGCCTACCGGGAATAGATGACACTCACCTGTGTGTCGCTTTCTTCTCGTTATCACTCCAACCTTCTTTAAACAATGCCGTTGACGTCCCTAGCATGTGGTGATTCAAGCAGACATCCCAAAAGACTCTGATAGGCGATGCACATGTTATTTCAATCCTACTCGCTTCCGCACAACTGTGAGTATCAGTAAATCTTATTTTGCGAACGATCCATTGCGCTGCATTTGCCGAAAGAACACAAGAGAGTGTTCATTCATTCTATATCTGTCTGAGGCTTCTCTGCCGCTTCCAACGCTGTCCTGGTCTTTGTCGGCAGAAAGCAGACGCATTTGGTACACTTGGTACCCTTAGCACAGTTTTACCCCAACCATTCAGTCCAAAAAGGCATTTAAGGTGGTCCTGAATAGTCGTTGGGGATGTTGACACAACCTGCAATATTGCCCAAACTTTCACCCTCAAGTTCTCATTATTCACTCCAGAAACTATTTAACGGATTATTCGTTAAAATGTTAAGGCGCCTAGTGTCCCGAGCTCGAAATTATGACGTCAAAACGCTACTTTTAACACAGCAATGATGGACGTCAGAATTTTGGATTCATCTTCACAGCCCTCTGTGCAATCCTCCTGAAATCTTCCCCGTTGGTTTCCTGTTAGTATCCCACGAAAAAGGGCGCGTGGGATTTATCAAAATCGTACCCAAACATCACAAAAGCTGCACACAAATTTAGAGTGGTGGCCCTGGGGTTTGGCCAGCCATAATATGATAACGAAGTCGAAATTGAAGAACGTGGGACACCTTTTTTCGCGCTTGTAATGTAGAGCATGCATGCCAAAAACAGCCTGTTATCATAAAGAGACGGCCACAGTGAATCCAAGTTTCTGACTTCCGTCATTGTCGCTAAGTAAAGATTGGGACGTCAAATTTTGATCATGTGACATCTGTGCCTCAGAATTGGCCCAAATATAATTATAAGCTTTCAGAAAATATATTGTTTGTTGGGTGAAAAAGGTGAACTTCTGGGTAAAAATAGGTACAAAAATGCAGGTGGTAGCAACATCCACAGCGACCATCCAGGTCCATCTTAAACCAAAGGATTAAAGGGAAACTTCGAGACTGAAAAGAAAACCTCATGACCAATGGTGAACGGCTAAAGCTTCCTCCTAGCCACTCTTTTGTGTGACACAGTCAGCCATCGTTAAGGTGCCTCTTGCGCTTGCAACACACACACTGATTGAGAGCAGGGATGCAGTTTAACCCTTTTACCGGCCGTACATATTGTGCAGAAAAGCACAAGATCAGCAGCTTCTTCGACACTGCTTTTACTGTACAAAATGGCAACCCAAACATTTCTGGAAAGGTCTAGGACTCAGCTCCAAGAAAATAACACTTTCTGCTAAGAAAAAGTAAGAATTGACCAAAATGGACGGATAAGAAAACCGAGGAGCCGAACGAAGGGGTTGCACATGTACATGGCCGTGCCAGTTATAGAATGTACACCACCGTTAGCGGTAAGGGTCAAAATCAGCAGAATGAAAGACCTGAAAGCAGTTTCTGTCAGGCTGGATGCACAAATTCACCCAGATCCTCTTCCTGTTAATGACTTTCTGCAGGCAGTTGAGGTTCGCAGCCGGACGTGGCGCATCTTCCAGCACACACAGCAGTCTCCTTTGCTAGCAACTGGCGCATGCTCAATATGGAGCTCATTTTTGTCTTGTTGAGCCTTGCTTCGCTTTGCCAGAGGTGGTGCACCTTCGTTTGGCACTCCAGGAAGCTGGCGGACAAGTTTACGAAAATTGCACTGTGAAAACCATCGCGGTCGCAGAATGGTACAAGGATTTTCGGCCATCCATGTTGTTATTAGCTGAAAGGAGTTCACGAGAGCTATTTCTAGCATGTCATAAAAGAGAATTTTTGTCCATTTCCTGCACCTGCGGAGAAGACGGTAGCCCGATGCCAACTGATCAAAAACGTCTCCCCCACCCATGAACTGCTTGTAGTTGTGAGCAGTTAGTAGCTTGTTGAAGTGCTGTGGCTGCCATACACCATTGCTTTACCATGCGTGGCACGGCACATAGTCTGTGACAGCATGAAGGGTGGATGACAACACGTTTGTCAAGCCATTGCACGTATGCTTCCCGGCTATCTCTCTTGTATCGCATATCACCTCAGTGGCTGTGCCGTTGAAAAGCTTTGGTGTTCTTGAGGCGCTGTAGAAAGCCAAAATGGTTGAAACTGATTGTTCCGACGAGGTGAGTTTGGCAACCAGTGAGGGTTACTGCTAAGGCCTGCGACGTGTAGTAGTTGTCAGTGAACAGCTCGTAGCCCTGATAAAGGTATGACTGCAT
>JAOWAR010105870.1:0-12181 GCA_028571005.1 Clathrina lutea | reverse complement strand
ATGACTTCATGTTTCACGGTGACCGGGTAGTCAACACCCGATTTTCTTTCGATGGCAGCTTTACGGAAATTGTAACAATGTATTTATCCTGATCCTGCAAATGTAAACTGATTGCACCATCGTCAGGGCCAGCTCAGATTTGTTGGCTGTAACTGACTATCACACTTTTCTGATAGTCTCAACAGCAAAGTTCAGGTCATTGCGCTAGAAGTCCTTTCCCGGCGATTATCTCAAGTCTGTTTGGTTTTTAATCCTCTTTGAAGTTATTTGTTTGTCGTTCACTGTGTATACTATGTGATTTCTTCTGTCAGGATGTTTCCAAGAGGATAGCTTTCCCAAGATCATATGGCCGGGGGATTAGATAGGTAAAATTAAACGTACATTACAGTCTTGATGAAATCATGATGCCCTTGCTGAGAATTATTTGTTTGTGAATTGCTCTTGTCAGGCTTTAGCGTGAACAAGGGCTACGGGATACATGTATAATACCCTGCTGCTATGTCATCTCATCTAATGATTAGGTTTGATTGCTGAAAATCGACACATGTTTATGCCAACCTGGAGTGAGCACCAGGCCTGGAGCGTGCAGAAGATGGATTCAGCAATTTTTTACAGTTTTTATTTACTAAATGGATTCCATGTAAAATGTGAAGAAAAGAAGATCGAAGTTTAGAAGAAAGCCAGGGAAAAACGAAGAGGGATGGAAAGGAAAAGTCGAATTTTGGCAATGATTGCTAAGGGAGAAACCAAGTGGGCAAAACCCAGCTCAGAACTTGGCGCAAAGTTACATTGGAAGAGTTACATTGGAAGAGCTGTCTAACCCCTAGCCCCTACCGAACTCCCTGACTATCTCTCCAGGTTGGATGTTAGTTTGGGGCATTGATGCTTCCAGACATTTCAATACTTTGATACGGCTTTCCAATTGCAGTCTGTTAATGCTGTGAATGTTTCTAGCCCATCGCCTCCTCCGGCAAAGATAATCCATTTAAGACTATGTTCTAGCAGGAATTCTTAAAGAAACTGAAGACTATTTTGGTTTGAAAAATACCCTATCCCAATGCCTTGGATTTGAATTTACATAATTTATCATCTATCGGACTTTAAACATCGAATATGGAGAGGTCTTCTTTCCGGCAGAAAATTCAATCAATAGCATGCGCGAAAACGAGGGAAGTAGAAACAGAGAAGCATAAATTTAGGGAACCGGAAGGAAGCAAGGACAAAAAGACGGCTTACAATGCAGTTAGTTTTAGGGAAATTTGGAGTGCATGCGTCATCATGAATTTCTAACTCGCCAGCTGCAGTGGTCTTCTTAGGCAGTACGAGACAGAGTTGGGCTGGGAAAGATGCGGGAAAAGACTTAGGCAAACCTATCCCAGCTTACGGAGCACTTCATGAATGAAATCTGGAAAAGGCTTACGAATGACTTCCTGAGAGGGACTAGCCGATTTAATTGGATTTCTGATAAGATTTGCTTCTAAGGTCATGGCCGTTAGAAATGTCTCAATTCATAGGCAAAAGTCAATTCATCGAGAATGATTGTAGAAAGCGGAGAGGAGAGAGAGAGAGAGAGAGAGGGGGGGGGATACCGGAAGATAGGCGACGGAATGAAGAAGGACCTTAGAAGGCGGGGACAATGGAATGCAAATTTATATAACTTATGAAATTGAAGAAATTGAAAAGGCTTTCTTTGATAGAGTGTGTCATTGTCCTTGATGAAGGCCAGATTTTCGTCAAACTGTAGATCATAAATCAGGCCAATTCCACACAAACTCGAAGAAGAGCGGCCTTATGACGCCAACGGTCAAACGTGGTGGACCTGGAGCTTGACAACATGGCAAAGAAGTTGTCTGAACACCGGCAGCGCTTCGGCAATCCATTCCTCTGAGAGCATTTCTCGAGTACCTCAGAAAGTTAACATGAGTTGTCCATTGAAGTTCACCGGCAGTGCAGAGGGCCCGTCGCGGGTGGCGTTGTGTTTCCACTGAACTTGACGTATCGTCCGATCAAAATTCATGTTTGCTGTTCCTTAGTCGTGTTCGATATTCTTACAAAGAGAGACATTCTTTCGAGGATCACCGTGATTTACACGTTCCACGGTGTTGCGTGTCATGGTCCTATCCCGACGCTGCGGCCCCAGTATCAGAATTTATCTCAGCGATCCGATGCTGCAAAACAATCTTAAGGCTGGTGAAGGGTGTAGTCAAACCCGAGGGAATCTAAAGAAGGAAGAACCGGCTCCACAGCACTCGAACTAATCTTACGAAGAGAGATATTCTTTCACAGACCCCCCCCCTGATTAGAATAACGTTTGAAGTGTCAAACAGACTTTTAATTCGACCAAACGTTTCGGCGTACAACGCCATCTTCATGATTACATAATGAGGAGAATCTCTGAAAAAACAAACCTTATGCCAACATCTGCCAGCTTTCTGGCCAGGGTTATTTTTCCCCTTTCAGTTACAATGCTTTTCCTCTTTCTTAGCTCCTCCTTCGCTTCAGGGCTTTTCAGTTAGGAAAAAGAAGCGGTACGCTTAGTTTTGCGGTGGAAGCTAACAGGGAAGCATTACTTTGTTCCGAGTACCCCACCCGACTTCCACCAGGAATTTTGGAGCTTCCAAAATTCATTCACCGGCCAGAAAGTTGGCACGATTTTGCCTAACGCTTCGAAAGAATTAGTTCCAATATCGCAGATCCGGACTTTCATTTTTAAGTTTTCAATATTGTCCGGATTTTGTGACCACCGGCTCGCTTGGCAATCTGCGCATAATGAAGACGTCAGAATGTGTCTCTTGTCCGTGAAACACACATTCACCATTGAGAAGAACTGATCTAAATTGTAGCAAGGCAAAAAGGGGGGGGGGAGCATCGATCGTTGCAATTTCCCGGACTGGATAAAATCAACCGATCAATATCAGCGACGAGGTGGTGGGAACTGTTTAGTTGTGACGGATAGCCTAATGCTTGGTACGGATTTCAATTTTGCCGAAGCGCAAAGCTCGCCGGAAGAAAATGATCAGATACATTTGGAGGGGTTAATTGCTTAAGGCGGGGAAGGATACTCTAGGGTAATGACGGGGATAAGGCTTTGACTTAATTGCTTATCGGATTATGCGCAGTCCGATCCCTTATGTGTTTGGGATGCGTGTGGAAAACACGTTCGCACGCCTTTTGTATGAAACGAAACAGAGACCACTTTCAATCTTTTCAGTTTAACTACCAGACGGTGATTTCTGGTTGAAAAAGAAAACCGAACCAATTCCTGGCGTAGGGATTGAACCCACGCTGATTTGAACTGGCTGCGTATGCTGCAGCAGAGGCAAGAGTCTAGCAAGAAGTTTTCAAGGAAGTCCCTGCCGGGAAGAAGACATGACCATGGCTTTGCCCTTCTTGACGGTACACGTCGTATGGCTCGTGCTCGCAAAGGTTAGCATCTCCCTTACTCTGTGATCAGATGTCAGCTGCAGCAGGGACAAAAGGCAACTCCATCCGCGTAGGCCTGCATGCGCGTCGCTCTATGACAAGCTAGTAAGATGCGCAAGGTTAACTAATGAGGTAATTCTATTATTCGAATGCTCAGAAGGAATTATCCACTTCGTATTGATACAGATGAAATGGCCTTTGTCTCAACTTCAACTTTCAGGCCAGGACGAGCGAGTTGAAAATTCATGATAATGCGAAGCAGAGTATCTGAAGATCAACGTTGTAAGAGCCTAGAAGAAACTCAACATATGACGTTCCTACCACCGACGAGGAAGCCAATAGGAGCACCGTCTGTCGACATGAGGAATGTATGATCGATGTGGAATGCCAGGTTCTTTCTCGATGGGGAGCGTCACTTGCGACTTAATTGGGCCGAATTCGTGCTCGTCATCCCCGAACACTGTCATGTCTTCTTGAATCCTGACGTAGGATCTCGCTAAAGTAGAACTGGTTGGCTTTGAGGGGTTTTGTTCGAGACAGCACTTGGCCCTTTCGTTTTCCGCCGAAGCATTCCCTAACCATGTCATCGGTGTCTGAGTGATTTTTCCCTACAATCTCTTGCATTCCATTCCATGAGTCTTTTGGCGCGACTCTGTTGGCGTCATTCTTGAAGAAAGCTTTCGGCATACATACATATTTAAGTGGGAAAAAGACATTTCGTTTTTTACCCGCAGCGTAAAATTCAACTCCATGTAGTGAATAGCTCGAAAGACTTTCCTCAATTTTGTCACTTGCTATCTTTCATCATGCTATTGGCTACGGCGTTGGCGGCGAAACGTTTAGCTCTGTTTACTGTCCATCATTGCTTTCGCCGTGTGTGTCCACCTTTGTGGACATGTACATTCTTGTCCCTTTTGATCGCTTTCCTCGTAAATCTTCTGGTCAGTACGACCAGCCTTCGTTGCATTACTGCCTGTTATTGCCCTTCCACTACGACCGCTCGTGTTTGAATCCGTAAGAAGTGCATGGTCTCTGAAGAAAATAAAAGCATATTTTTTCCCGATCGTACTCAGTTTCTGCTAGGAGCATCGATTGTCGTCGACTGGCCAAATGAGAGCGGCTACAGCAGCCCGTCCGGGTACATCGAACTTCAACTCACCAATCTCGTCTACTTCGGAAATAGAGGTGGTGCTCGGGTGTGCACCTCTTCTTCGCCTTCCTTCGACGCCAAATCCGCCATCTGCCACATGTACCTCTCCATCTGTCTGCTGCCCACGGCGTTTAACTACCTTCCGGTGGACAAGGTGTACGCGAAAATATCATCTTGGCAACTTCAAAGCCAATCTGCTAGAACCGGACATTCATGTAGTCATATGCTTATCCCCATTGGCCTGGCAAATTCGTTCAAAGTGCTGCAGTACTCTAACGGCAGGAGAACGCTGAATTTCAGGATGACATTTGGTGGCAGAATTCCTTCCACGGTGAGATATCATAGATAATGCTTTGCGATGTGAATGATGAAACTTTGGCCTTGGCAAAGATTTTTACACTGGGTGGTATAAATAACGAATTCGGTGCAAAGTCCCATGTAGCCAGAGCGTTGATAGCACACGGCAATGAATGTATAACCCGACCTTGAACTACTCGAGGCTTTCAGAAGACCAGCAAACATGTGTTCTATTATCCGGTACAAATATTTCTGGCGTTCTGTGATCGGGCGTTGCTCTTCTTCAACAAATACCTTTAGCTTCGATGACTATTTCAAAGCAAGGTTTATCAACTCAGGAACATGCCAAGACTTCCAAGCAGCTTACCCAATCCAGCAAAAATAAAAAGAACCATTATCATTGAAAGGAGCAATGTTCACGATAGTAACCGGTCGTTTTCGATTTTACAAGCATTGTAGGGGTCGAGCAAAATGACGGGAAAAAACTGTTTCATCGACTTGAATTCGAACCATTTAATGAGATATCGGAATAATAACAGCCTGAACGTCCATATAAAAGTCTATTCGCTCATTCGCGTCTTTTTGTAACCTGCTGTTGATGGATGATGTCTTTTTCGCGGGAATAATCTTCGGACCAAAAAGTGTGGTAATTTTAACTGCATATATCTCCAATCTTTCACAAACTATCGATTTAACATAATCTATAAACGTAAAACTCAAAATAGGAAACAAAGAAAACAATTGACGAAGCTCATCGCTCCGCAGCTCTTCATTCCGTGCCGAGACGGGGACTCGAACCTGCGGCACCAAATCGTCTGACTGTATCCGCTACGCCATCACGTCATACTCAAAAAGGATGGGCAATGGCGCAGCTTTAACTGAGGCCAGGCTCATCTCATCCACACGGGAGTCCGCGGTCTGGAAGACGGTAGCAGCGACGGAAACCGGACGGTTAGCTAGTACAACGTAATTCGAACTGACCGGTCCCCGAAAGAAATGGTTAGGCACGAGCTAGCGTAGTCAGAATGGAGAAGACAAGCTAGCACAGTCAGAATGGAGAAGATCTCCGGTCAGTTCAAGTAACGTTGTGCGTGCGTGCTAACCGTCCGGTTTCCCTCGCTACTACCATCTTCCACACCGCGGACTCCCGTGTGGATGAGATAGCCTGGCCTAGAAGCTGCGTCATTGCCCATCCTTTTTGTGAGGATGACGTGATGGCGTAGCGGACAGTCAGGTGACTCTCGTCTACAAGGCGATTTGGTGCCGCAGGTTTGAGTCCCGGTCTCGGCACGGACTGATGAGCTTCGTAAATTTTCTTTCTTCATTTTTCGAATGTATTCCTCCGTGCATGGGTCACATCTTCTCCATTAAAAATAGTTTTTTTGCCCGTCCAAAGGTATTTTTGCCAAAGAAGCATGCGTACTGTACGTTTGAACAAAATCTGAGGGGTCAACCTTTGCCTTCAGCTGAGTCATTAAAACGCTTGAACTGATATCAGGTTTTTCTCTCCTATAAACTGCGAATTAACGCCCCTCAGGGTACAGTTCGATGGACAGCCCTAGTCGGTGAAGGACAAATTTTCAGCCATCTTCACGACGTAGTGTTCGGCGCATTCCGAGTGCAATCAAAACCAGCGCCCGGGTTTTCGCCGCAATTCAATGAAACGCTGTTTGCCTCGAGCGGGAAAGAAATAACTCAAGCCTTCGTGTCAGCGAGGTGGATGACAATGTGCCTATACCACTCATTTACTGTGGGGAACTGCACGTACAAGGTAGGTGTATATCACAGACATCCTTAACACTCATTATCGTGATTAGGGTCTCAGGAAGTTCAGCACGACCGGAATGAACTCAAATTTAGGTAAGCTGCTGGGAGTTTGATCGACGGGGAAGTAGGTGGGGCAGTGGCAAGCTGTGAGAGCTTGTTTAAGTTTAGGATTTGGATTCTTCAGCTCGGAGCAGATCAATTTGAAGTGGCAAATACCACCAAGTTCTGTGTTTCCGCTGCGACTTTCGAGAAGTTTCACTTGGGCCGACGGCTAGTCCATTTAAAATTTCCAGTGACATTCGGGCTAAAGGACATCCGAGCTCTGCGTGAACAATCACCAAAGCTTGATCTTGACAGGACCAGCAATCAGTGTTGCAACGTCCAGACCGGTGGTAATCACTCGCTGGTTGCAAAACGGTGAATCGAAAAAAGGCCCCGGATCTAGTTTTCAGGCTAGCTGTAGCTTGCTTTAGTCCAAACGATTTCAATTGTTTCAAATCATCTCAGTCTAGCGAGTTTGCTTTCCACGAACACCATGCAGAACGAAAAGCGCTAGGAGTTTTGCTGGTTCTTTTCTCTCAATGGTAGCCAAAAATATCATCGCCTTCCCTTTCTTTCAGCCACCAAGCACGGAACCTTTCAGAAAATCCCAAGTGACCACACAGGCCGCAGCGACACGCCTAAAGGTAAGACATTTTGCACTGAAATGATCTGAACAGGAAGTAACCCTTGAATAGAGTTGAGCAACTATTATTATTGTTATTATTATTATTAGTGTTTATCTGTGGAAAAAGAATAGAGGGAAAGAGAGAGAGAGAGAGAGAGAGAGAGACAGAAAGAGAGAGAAAGAAGGGAGGGAGAAGAAGAGTGAGAAATGAAATGGAAAAGATGGGAAGAAAGTGAAGAGAGGGGCATGGAAGGAAGGAACTGAGTAGGCTATTCTGCTTGAAAGAGAAAGAGAATATGTTGGACTGAGAATGGTAAACTAGGGGAGATCATTGACCAATAAGGCTTAGGAGGAAGTTAAGCCGCCTCAAGAGGGAGGA
The DNA here is from genome assembly GCA_028571005.1 of Clathrina lutea. Lineage (NCBI taxonomy): Eukaryota > Metazoa > Porifera > Calcarea > Clathrinida > Clathrinidae > Clathrina > Clathrina lutea. The sequence goes on along the minus strand of JAOWAR010105870.1, from coordinate 4,498 downwards.
AGAACTGAGAAGGGGTAGGGAGGGGGGCGGGATAAGGAAGACAAAGAGCCGTTCGTAGGGCTACCAACATGTCGTTTTCACCGAATTAACCTCACGGTCCAACCAATTTGTTGTTCGACCTGAAACAAACATCGTCGGAAGGGCGACCACTGCACTCGACAGCATGGCAAAGAATTTCGTCCCCTTTCAGTTTTTCCTGTTTTACCGTGATAGATACTTCAATCTCAATATCAGCGATTATCTAGGTGTGAAAAGATCTTGTTGTTAAGTTCGAACAGGCATCAAGAGAAGCGATCACGGAGGCAACCAAATCTATCTCTGAGACAATGCAGCCACAAGGTCTGCAGGAAAGGTAGAATGAGGTCTGCCAGATGAAGATCACAGTATAATGAAAGCAAACAATCCGAATGTTGAATTCCAGTGGGTTGGCTTGGCGCCAGCTAACAGTCTGTGGACAACTCATTCCTCAAGCAAGTAGTGACTAACAAGAGAAAAATATCTAGCACTCTTGGTCTTCCCAAAAAGCTTCCTCATCAGTTAACCTTTGAGTATAAGCTCACCCATTCATTATCCAGGCAGCGTGCACGAACGAAGGCAGAAAGCTACAGATGAGTGCTTATGGAATAACTACATCTGAGAGGGTATGTGTGATCAAGTAAAGAACATGGAGGTAAAGATAGCCATGTAAATTGTTTATTATTCTGACTAGCTCGTGTTCTCTATGTCAATCTCCATTGCAAAAAGAAAAAAAAAAACACTGTTCTCTGCTATACTTCGCTATTTTTCATGATTGTGGAGCCAGGAGACAATAAAGTCCTGTTGTATTATCTGTGACGGTGCTATTTATTCTGTTGAGGTGGTACAGGTGAATGGTGGCGAAAAGCAAAAGACGCTGATTATTATCGCCGCTGTGTTGGGTGGTGTAGTTGGCGTGGTCACTATCGTAGTTTTCGCTGTTCACTGTTTCAAGCAACCATGTACGTCACAGGAGCAGAGGGGCTTGAATCCAGCTGTGCTACCATACCATGACACAACCGCAGACTACGTTGAGCAACAGAGAGCCTACACTTGCCACCTGCCAGTCGTCGGCTACACAGATGATCTTCCCCTGCTTGGCGATCAAGATCAGTGGCAAGTTGACGACAGTGAACATGGAGAGGCTTGGACGATTTCTTCTGCTCAAGAGGAAGAGCTGCATGCGCAAAAACTTAATGGTCTTCCCCCTTTTAACACATTTTAGCGTGTTATGTCCCCTCTGCTTTGGACAGCTATTGCAAAGAGCGTGAGGATAATAATTATTTCCAACAATCCTTCAGTTTTGGGGCAAAACCAGCTGTTTGCACATTGCAGATTGCGGTAAAAACACTGAATTCTGTCATTTCCTACTGTACATTGCAGGTGGGAGGAGGTGCAGGGTGCCACCAGGGTGCCTTACTATAGTCTCGTTTTACAGAGCTGTAATTTTATGCTTCCTTACTACAATCCACACCATCTTCTCTCTATCTCCCTACGACACGTAATTTCTATATAATTTGTTTTCCGTTCTTGTTGAAGTTGCTTGGCATCATGAGGGTATCTAGGTTGAATGGTCCATAAGAAATGGTTTGATAGAGCCAAGGAAAGGATAAAATTTGAAGTCGGAATTTCACCACGTGTTCCTCTTCATTTCCAGCTTGAAATAAAGAAGGCCATGTGGTGAAAAGGTCTTCAACTTCCATCTACATCCTCTCCTTGGCTCCACTGAACTGGCCCTATAAAGGTAAACAACAGCACAAAACTAGCCAGGATTCCGGATGTTTCAAAAGTCCTGGGAATAGACGGTGACTTCTAGACGGAGCTATTTCCACTTATACTGACATCAACCTTGCTGGTTTCTTCAGATTTGGATCTCCAAGCTGGTAGAGAGTGAAGACTGCTCGAAACATCTCCCGTTGACAAGATGGTATACCATGTTTAACTGTAGTTTCACCTCCTTTACTATCTCTGTAACTACGTCTGCCATGCATGAACATTTTCTTTTGTTGTTGTACAATGTGAAGGGCATCTATAGTTTCGATGGATTCTGAAAACTAGATCCTGATATCTGTCCGTTTCGCTGACAAGTTCAAATCACGTTGTACGTGCTAATCGTCTGGTTTCCCTTGCAATTAACATTTTCCAGACCGCCGACTCCCATGTGCACGTGGACAAGAGGAAATGACCTTGAAGCTGCGCCATTGCCTATCATTTTTGAGGATGACATGATGGCATAGTGGATAGTAACGCTACTCTCCTATGCTAGGTCTACAATTGTGGAGGCTGCATAGATTATTGGTATCTGTGTCGATCCATGCCGATACAGTAAGCAGCGGCTCAGTTGTGACGGACTAAGGTTGGGGAACCAGGTTTCAAGAAAACAGAGGTTGAAGCTCCCACCTTGGCAGCACTCGGCTTGAAATCCTTAGGCGCCAATGCCATCTTGTCCAACTTGCCGGTAGAATTCTAGGTAGAATATTCAAGTACACATACTTCCTGCCTTTTCAGTAAAAAAACAAAATCAAACATGTGAAATCAGGCCCAACAGAGAGGTAACATTTCCCTTCATCAATCCAGTCTGTTTTCTGGTGACCACTGCATGACTCCAATGCTTAAGTCTTGGCCAAATTATTGAAGCCAGTAGTGTTCTGATGCCAAGGCTCTTTACCCTGTGAGAACTGGTGGAACAAACACATTCGCACGTGATCGATGTCAATCCGGCATGGCAGGGCGTAAATCAGTGTTTCCTCCTGGAGTCACCCAATCTCCGCTGGCCATCCGTGGGATCTCACTTTGGACTCTTTGCGCTGAACATCAATAACTGCTCCCTGCGCAGCTGACGTTGCTCGACAGGCAGAAACAGGCCCAATGCGTCGATGAAAGTTTCGTCCAGAAGATCCTCCCTGCCGCCGGCACCGTTTATGACCCCGAGGTCGATCCAAAAGCAGCGACTTCCTGTTCGTACAGGGGAATAATCCTGCCATTGCTCATGTTCGTACAGGGGAGCAATCCTGCCATTGCTCCTGTTCGTACAGGGGAACAATCCTGCCATTGCTCATGTTCAGTGCTCGAAAACGAAACACATGTACGTGCTGGGCAAGTCTGCCGCACCCACCATGAGACATCGACATAGTGCGAATCTCTCCCTTGTCCGCGTCGCCACAAGCGTCTTCAATTTGGCGCCTTTCTCCTGTCATGATCGCTCAGCCCGTCATCGGATCGCCACATCTCCCGCAGCCATCTTAAAGCTTAAAGACCTGAGCTGTCCTTGAAGGCGAAGCTTTAGAGCAAATGGCTGTCAAGACCCTGGACATGAATGTGGAAAGGCATCTCTACATATCAAAATCTATATGGGTCTGACTCTGGAGTACTAGCGCCCTTTGAATTTTTGCCTTGTACAATCAAAGGACTTCGCCGGTCAGGAGAGCCTCCAGAGCAGCTGCAGGGTCAGCTGTGAGATGACTTTTCTTTGACCCGCAGACTCCGAGGAAGGATTTTTTGGCCGCTATAGGCAGGCCTTATCACCCCTCAAGTTTTTGTTTTGTCGTCTGATCACAAATATCTGGCAACCCTCCACGCCATGTGTACATGCACACAACATTTGTCTTTATTCTTGAAAGGCATCACGCTGGGAAATGATTAATTTATAACAAGTTCACTAACTCCAGCCAATGCAAAGTTCTTGGGTCGACGTTTCGACCTGATCCTCAGGTCTTCATCAGGAAACAATGAGAGACAATGAGAAACAGCTACATTTATATGGAAGAAGTGTGAATGAGCTACTAAACAGGTGCTAGCAAACTACACACCGGGTGTGAAGATGCTGATCTACTTTTTGGGTGAGGTGAAATGTCTTTATTCTGTTAGTCAGTGTAACATGCATGACAGTCCCGTCCCCTCGGATTAGAAGCACATTCATGTATCAATAACCTCAAACAAAATTCAAAGTTAAATTCAAATTTATCCCTTCCGCACTGTACCAGTTTCAACGTCTGCATGTATTCACCGTCCAGTGCAGTTCCACTTCTGGGAGTATTTTTTCTTCCCCGTTCATGCATGACAGTGGGGGAAATAATATGATACCAGTGGCCGTTGGCCAAGGCGGCTCAGAAACATAGGTCCAACGCCAAGAAGCGGAGCGGGAAGCGACAAAGGACGGGAAATTCGTATCCCATGCCAAAGGACAAAGGATGAAGGTGCGAATGAGGCGAGGCAGAGGAACAACTGCCAAACGCGGGAACGAAAGAGCTTCCCTTGGCGTCGAACTACCGGTAAAACCTGCCTCTCCCCCCCCCAAAAAAAAAGAACATTAGGTTTTTCATCAAAATCTGTAAACTATTCATATTACGTGATATCGATCAATCGAGTTTGACTCCTCATCGGGCTAAGCGTCGAGTCGTGGTTTCGAAATTTGTTGAGAAATCAAACTCGATTAATTGATATCACATTGTATTGTATTGTATTGCATATACATATGTTTTAG
>JAOWAR010105759.1:0-12181 GCA_028571005.1 Clathrina lutea | reverse complement strand
AGAGAGGGGGGGAGGGGGGGGGGGGGGGGGGAGGGGGGGGGGGGTGGGGGGGGGGGGGGGGGGGGGGGGGGGGGGGGGGGGGGGGGGGGGGGGGGGGGGTCCGACCTGTAAAGGCGACTCTCGTCTACTGTACGGGTAGTTGGTGCCGCTGGCTTGAGTCTCAGTCTTGGGACGGAGTATGCATATTAGCAATAATCGAATTTCCTTCTCTTTTTGCGGAGTGTCAGAGTTGAAAACATGCTGTGCATCAGCCTTTGTGAATAGTTGGGAGCTATACGTATTCTTTGATAGTAATAATCAAGTCTAAAGAGTTAATACTGGCGGGTGTTCGTTCCGCTTTGTGCAATCTCTTACGATCGTGATCAGTAAGTTGCAGATGTTTCTGCTGTTAAAATCTCTTTTTGCGAGTATCCATGATTTGCATTTCGCATCGGTACTGACTGTCGGTTCACTGCAGTTCATGTGTGCTATATAGGCTTCCATCTCGGCTCTTCACCTACCTACACGAGATTTTCACAAACTCGCAGTGAAGCCCGTCAATCGATTCATCCCCTGTTCTCTGCAATGCAGGGCCACAATGTAATAGCGACTTAAATTGCCTAAGCAATGCCAACTGCGAATTAAAATGAATTATCAGTTTGTTAAGGTTCCTGGACCATCAAGTGAATCTGTCAGCTTCAAACTCAGTGACCGCAACAGCGGTTGCTTCATCGACCCACCTTGCATAGCCCAGAGATCGGTACACGGGATGTCCATGCAGAACGAGTGGAAAGGCTCTTACAAATCGCGTGCCGGTGCCCTCAAGAGCTCTCTCTCTCTCTCTCTCTCTCTCTCTCTCTCTCTCTCAGTAATTGCGGCTTGACGTCCTTCGTAATCGGCTGGGACGAACTCAGTGCCTTGTACACGTGGGTTTGGATAACTCGAAGCAGAGTTTCGCAAAAGTTTGACTTGTTTAGGACCGCGCTGGCTTGAAAGAAAAAACGAACAGTTCAAACATCTCTTGTACGCACACCCTCAGCGAGGAACATGATCATCCTGGATCCAAAGAATTCGAAAAGCGTGGAAACGCAGCATCTCTGATCGCCCAGTATTCGAGAAAGCTGATACTTACTGTTCCTTCGCTGCTGAGCGCGAGCACTTTGGTTCATCAGCGGTGGTGGAAGTCATTTCCTGTTCCTGTGTTTCGAGTATTCATGTCATCACAACTTTATGAAGTATCCGGCTACACGTGGAGGTGGTCTGGCTAGTGTCCATAAACGATTATACTCTTTCCCTTTCTTCCTCTCTCTCTCTCTCTCTCTCTCTCTCTCTCTCTCTCTCTCTATCGTTCTTCTCACTCTATCAGTCCCCTCGTGTTCCCCCTTCCTGCGGGTGTGCGATCAACGGATAAAGCAGAGACGCATGAGTGAAAGCAGGTAGTGCAAGCTGCAAGATTATGATCACAAGTATACGATCGATCGCGAGGTCACGCTCTGTGCAGTGCCTGAAAGCAAGGTGAAGTAGCGGACGCGAGCGAAAGCATTAATAATCTGCTAACTTCCGACTTCGCTCCATCCCCGGCCTATCCACCGTCTTGTGTTTCAACATCCTGGATAACTGATCTCTACTGTGCTTCAGTCTGGATCAGATTTCCACATTCCGCTATCGGGCTACTCTCAGAACTGTGTGGGGTAGGAGGCTACATGTACTAGTACATTCACGAACATCCACGGCCTTCGTGCTATCAACACCGGATGTATTTCTTTCTACAAACTGTTAGCGTCTAGCAGAACAGCATAAACGATCTTGGCGAAGGTGTCTTCGACTTCAGTGAACAGAAACTGGCTGCCGTACGGAAGGGGCAGGAAATGAGAAATATGGATGCGAGGTTTGCGCTTAAGGTGGTAGCGCTCCTCACAACCCTAGGTGCCTGTCTACTTCTGACCGAGGCTGCAATGATTAGCACGCCTTCTTTTTCGTTTGAAGACAAGAAACAAAAAGATGTCGATAATAGGGGCTTGAGTAGACAGCGCCGATCTGCGGAGTACAACATTGGCGCAGAGGACGATGAAAGCATGGCGGTAGAGACCTCTCCCGGACAAGACTCGTGGTTCCCTTATGTGGGTCAGGATAATGAACTCGACGATGCCAAACGCTCTCCGAGATATAAATACCGCCGTTCTCGGCGCAGCGGTTGGAAACCTTTCCGCTACCGCGAAAGGCGAATTCGCTTTCACAGACGAAGACGTGATAGGGACGAGTTCTATCGCCCGCGGAAAATGTTGAGATTGCGGCGATATTTTCGCCGATACTACAGGCGGCCACCGCGTTATGATTTCACCGGCTGGCGACAATCGTCTCGCCGCCGCGGCTTGGGCTATTCTCGTCGTCAGCACTATGGCCGCGTACCAAAACGATGGCGTCGGACAGAGCGGACGTCTTGGTACTTGTCTGACTTCGACCGGCGACCACCGCGTAAGTTTTTTCGGCGAAGCTTCAGGTCGTTGGAGAGGAAGTATGACCGGCTAAAACGCCAGTACCATCACCTACAAGATGGCGTGGTGTGGGGCCTTGCAGACGACGAGGACCGACGACGTCCAGTCCATCAGGATGATTACCGGCCACCACACCGTCGTCCTTTATCTCCACCACTTAACGATATGCTGCATCTTCATGAGCATGATCTCCACCCAAATAACTACGGGTCCCATCCAAGCGACCAACACCCTCATGCATCGGACGCACACCATCATCCAAGCGGCGATAGGCATCACCCAAGCGACCACGGACCTAACCCACATGAGGATCACCCCCGCGCCGATGACCACGAAGTTCATCCCAACGATCATGGACCTCATGATCATCGAAGCGATGTTGGAGAACATCCTGGCGACAGCGGCCCTCATCCCAGCAACCATGACCAAGATGTGCATCCAAGCAACCAAGCCCATCCCGGCGGCGACAGACACCCTGACGAAGTAGTGGGACAACCGGAAGAAGAAGGCGGTTATCTCTCAGGGGAGCCACTACCCTTCGGCGGCTTCGAAGATTTGGGAGAGGAACAGTTTGACTATGAAGACCTCTACTAAGTCTATCCTGAGTGGTTTTCCTTCCGCCACGCCATCATTCCTCGTCTTTTTTTACAATTGGGAGTAGCCTCTGCAAAATTTCTGCCAGTTGTAGCGTTGTTGGGCTGATTGAACCACCCTTTGCTGGTTGATCGGTCACGGAGCGAAACAAACTTCGTAGCGTTTTTTTTTAATCTTGTGTTCGAACGCCTTAGCGATTTAAGTAAAAAGCCATTCCTTTTCAATGTATTACGCAAAAGAAAAGAGGTCGGTTGTTCGCGAAGGTTGTCCGCTGTAACGTCGGGATTGAGTACTAGTGATCCAACAGAAATCACCTTACATCACACTGCGGCCTGCTCGGTTTCATCATGTTCATATTTTCGCGGGAGATCATTCCATGACTGCATTGAAGGCTGTGTGTTGGCATGACGCGGAGAACGTTTTCAGATAAATGTATTGATTTGGAGGGCCTTGTACGTTCCATGACGCAACACGACTGGCGTCTGAGGGAACGACCCAAATTTATCTATTGGGCTCAATTCGAAGCAGGTCTCGTTATAAAGCCCGCGTGAGTGGGCCATGAACGTCCGAGTGTTTCTGCAACTGAACCTTATTTCGTTATAATCCTTACTAAACTTTAATCATTTCCTTTCGTCAACGCAGGCAATCTCATTATTCCGTCGGCTCTATCTCTAACCCGACGCCCTGTCTCCTCATAGATCATTCTGACGCAAGAAAGTAACGGACTGGAGTTTCAATTTGATCTCCACGCCGAATCTTCCCGCTTTGCTATCGAATCGGCCGCTGCTGCCCTGCGCCCTGACGTGGTCATCTTCTCGCTCGAGAAAAGTCATTATTCTACTTGACCTGAGAGTCGCCATTTAGGACCATTCGCATCTGGTGCAGGACTGCAGAACGTCATAATACGCCGTCGATGAATACCCGTGTGAAGAGAATGGTTTAGCAACCCACTTGTTAGCGTTTGAAATTGGCTGCCTTTAACGTTTTCTCCACACTCTTTGTCTCGCTTGTCTTGAAGCATTAGGCCAAGTCATTAGCACATAATATTAGTACCGAGTGCTCCCGGGTCGCCTTACGCTGTTACTGCATGTCTGCTGTTCTTACTCCACGGTTTGGGTTGAATCGTGGAGCAGGCTGAACAAAGCATTGGGCGTAACCGCGTAACTGATTCAATCAGGGCAGGGAGGCCTAGGTGAGATTGACTGGGTTAGGCGTAATGACAGGTGAAAGGAAAAAGGAGTTTTGGCACATCACCAGGGCCTGCTGATGGCAGATAAGACTGGAGCAGTGGTGTTTTCTCATCCTAGTATACATGTAGGTTCATTGAAAAGACTCGTCTTTCTCAACTGAGTTGTGAATTTCTCCGCCCATTAAGACAGAGATCAGCGTCGACACGCATGCCTTAAACATGCACAGAAAACATCCACTCCTGCCTCCTTGTCTGTATCTTCTCCACCATGAAGTGTTTCACAAAGCGGAGCGTGCACGTGGCGTGCACGTGGCCGCGCTACGGGAGCGGAGGCAAACTTGTGCTGGAAAGGGACCGCACCGATCACGCGAAAGTCCGCCTTTGAACTACACACCGCACTAGCGTGTGTGTAAAGCTCAATGCAATCGTCAGGGATAAATGCCCGTTTCGAGATGCGCGTCTTCCGTCTTAACACTAAACTATCAGCTTGCGAAGTTGAGCTGATTCTTGCTCCCAGTGGCTATTTCGTGCTGACCTCCCATCGTTTCTTTTTCTTGCTATCTTTTCATCGTTCCTGAAAGTTTTCCTTTGTGGCCAGCTAGATTTTATGATGAGCGTTGTTCCGGAATTCAGAGGCGCCTTTTGACTCACCATTCCTGGTTCGCAAGGGCGGGAGGGTGGACTTTATTTCACCGGCCATTTTCCATCGATAGAAAACTGGGCTTTATTTCACCAGACATTTTCCATCGGTAGAAAACTCTTCAGCCCGTCCCAGTTCTCCTTTCTTTCCTCTTTTTGATTTCCCCAAACTCCTCACTCCTGAGATCGACCGGGGCTTTGGTCCTTCTCTGGTTCCTCTATTCCGCTCGGTTTTACTTTGGTTCAGTGCCGTCGACAGCTCTTCGAGTGTGCTCGTCCGCTCTTCGAGTGTCCTCGTTTACTCTTCGAGTGTGCTCGTTTGCTGTTGGCATGGCTAGCAAAACATCCGCGTTCTCATAGCTGTGTTTCATAACCAGTTATGGATGCTTCTGTGTCCCCCTCCCCTGCCCTGCCCCTCGCCCTCCTCTCCCCTCCCTCCCCGGCCGTCCCCTCCCCCTCCCCTCTCTACCCCTCCGCCTCCCCTCTCTACCCCTCCGCCTCCCCTCTCCACTTCCTGGCGACGGCACGGTGTGCTCCAAGTGCTGTTTCGGCGGCAATGCCCCGACGGTGCCGGTGTCCTGGACAGATTACCCTGATCGAGGGGTCTCCTTAATGCTACCGTCGAATTAAGCGGCTCAGTCTCCGAGCAGATTAATCGATATCATGTAATAGCAACGAGTTTGATCGAAATCTATTTCGCGCGATCCCGGTGATAATGACTGTCATTTTCGTCAGCAAGTCGGGGAGCCCGGGAAGTAACTGAAGTAAAGATGCGGCGTTTAATACGGCTAGCGAATCGAAGACAGTTAATCGGGGATGAACGAACGTTATCGCGAGCCAGCTAAGGGCGCTCCAGGCGTACGAAGGGCGCATCGCTCGATCAACAGAAGCGTGATTGAACGGCCGTTGCAAGTTGTGGACAGCTGCAGGTGAAAGGCAGCGCGGGTGTGCGAAGCCAGGAGCGGGCGTGCGAAGGCTGCAGCTGGCGATAGATTGCGGCAGAGCTCGAATGAAGGCATAAACTCGAAGCTTGCACGCTCAAGAACGAACAAAAGTGGCTCAATCGATGACTTTGACTCCGACAGATATTTGTCAATATTGGTCGATGTTCGATCAATCGGTTACCTTTTGGAGATATCGAGAGATATCACGCGCAGCCTAAATTTAGGCTGGACCCCCTTGAGGCTATTATCGCAACCAGGAGAGGTATCGCTCTACTTTTTTTTTCTTGAAAGGCCTAGTGATAAAACGACTTTTTCAAGTGGTTTGGAGTCGCTGCGGTTTATAACGCCGCAGAAACCCGAACCGGAAAAAGATGCATCGCGCCACTGAATTGATTGCAACTTTCACACACTGTACGCGAATGATTTTTGCTGCTTCTGAAAGATCTTGTGTTTGTCTACAAAACTGATCTAGCTATTTTTATTATTTTGCGACTTGACTATTTTACGCCCTTCCAAACTTACAGCATCATTTTTCCACACTTTTTGGGAATGAAATGTGAATATCTTCCGTTCCTGACGGAATTTCAAAAATCCGTAGATAGCATTTGGAGACAGGGGTATGAAGAGCCCGAGTGCCAAGCTTGATGGAGATCCGACAATCCGTTCGCGAGTTAAACTCCCGAGAAGAAAGAGAGATTGAGGTTCGAGAAACAGTGATTTTTCGGTTCTGGTGCGGATCCGCTTTCTTGTACGTGTGGTATGCTTTGGGCCAGCGCCTATCGGCGTAGGAATGATGCCATCTTTTTGGATCCGTCGCGTGCACAAGCGCTTGCCACGCCCGATCAACCGTGCAAGCGCGGTCAGAGCCGAGACGAAAGTAACCTAAAAATCGCTCGGGCACAGGTCTGCGCGCACTTGTATGCATGCGTAGCGTTCGCCGAAGCAAGCGACAGCCTAGCCTCTATCTTGTTCTGTGGTACCTTCGCTGTCAGTTTTCAATGGCCGCATCATTTAGCTTATCTTCTTCAACGCGGAGGAAGGCACTTCGCTTTTTCACCGAGGAGCGAAGTGCCTGTTTGCCGATTCTTCTGCGGCCTTCTCCACCGCGTCCACTGGATCGCCCAGCTGTATCCCGCCAAGCTGTCCTACTTGCTCGGCGGGTCCATGTCCATAAGAGCAGCGAATTTGTCGATGTTCGACGGACCACTGCCGTCATGGCGAAAGGCACGCAGGTTAACATCATACGGGTGTTTGCCCGACCGACGACGAGACAGCGTCACATCAAGTCCATCGCAAGATGCAAACAGATACGAGTCCATGTCGCTGATTTGCACTGCCTTTAATTTAGAAATTGCTGTAGGCTGCTGTTATAAGACACTGGGACAGAGCAAATACTTGACTGGATGTACAACTTGACAACTTGACTGGAAAGAAGGCCGAGAATACGAGTCACCTGAGTCGGTCTCTAGTATCTCGTAGATCTACGCAGCGCAGAATGTTTGCGGACATCAACTCTTGGCACGCCTTCAAGTACAAGGTGGAGACTTCAATATGCGGGCTGAGCGCTAAGTCCATTGTACAATCGGAATTCGTTGACGCCCCGGCAAAACGCTCGCTGTTCGAGGGCACTTTTCGATGACTTCCCCTTCGAATTTTTCCCCGCGGTTTTCGACACACGATTCCTTATTCGTTTTTCTACCAAGATGTACATAAAAGTGAAAATTCATTTTCTCATTTCAAGGGGGTCCTGCCTTAGTCAAACATTTCCATATGATAAAGATTAGAGCAGTGAATATGAGACAAAAGAAAGAATATGCTTTTAAAGTCAAACTAGGTTGCGAGTGAAGAAAAGAGGATGGTAGTGTTGCAACATTTTTTCTGCTTCATTTAATCGGGGATACTATCACCGCCGGAGGGGTCCGGACCCTGCTCACGTGCGTCGCTTTTGCGCATGTGCGCACAGTGAGGAGGCCGATCACAGCCGGTACACTGGCCGACGATATCGACCAAGAGGATCCGGTACGAAGGTCGAGGGAATGAAAAGGGGACTCGAGGAACCGATCTCCACTCGGAAAACGTGAAAGAGCTCAACGCGAAGGAGTCATGGGAAGCTGCCAAGGAGCGCTCCGTCTTCTGTTCTAAATTCAAGAGTGTCAGCGAACTGCAGGACGAACGCAGTCGGACGAAGGCCCCCGCAGACACTGTACATTGTAGATCGTGGTTTCGACGTTGCGTGTTGAAGAACACCACACGACTCTTTCTCATTCCAAATGAAGAACATTGGTGGGAGGTTTGAGGGAAAACAACAGAGGAGTGCGAGGATGCGAAACGGTCAAGCTTTGCAAAGCCAGTATCATTTCCTCGCCAACCTCATACCCAGGATCTCCCGTGACAATGTCCCTTTCCAGGGAAGGAAGAGTCTGTGACGGCATGTTTGAAGCCTGGGATGGTGTTGTCTAGTAAATGTATGTGCGCTGGCAACTTGTTCCAAAGAGCGGAATCTGTTGATGTCAGTATAGTAGAAAAATAAGATTATGTTTAGCTTAATTGATCCATCGCCACCCGATGTTATGTTAGCCCTTACTCAGGGGACATACATGTATGGCGGTCATTAGTTTTGCAGTGCGCGAGGCCGTTCACCTGGCCAGTTTGCTCACTCATGGAGTCATTCAGAAAGAAACTCTAGGAATGAAGGAATCATGGAATCCCTTCATCTCTTTCCTCTCCCTTTAATGACAGGAGTTCTAAAATTTACAATTACCCATGGACCGGAGCTCAAAATCCTCTGACCGTTTTCTTCAATAATAATATTATAATCAGAGTATCGCATATGGAGACCATCCCACCGTCAACGACTGAGACCACTTCAAACCATCTTGCAGTTCTACTCCGTACATTGAGATCAACGAAAGCAAAAGTTGGTAATTTGAACAGAATCTACTAGTAATGCTGTGACCAACAAAGTACCCAGAAACTGGATTCACCTGGTGGCATGCTGCAAATGAACACACAATCCTCTTTTGTTATTTTACTGTTGTGATGATATTCATCCAAAATGCACGTGACAGAATTGCATACAATGAGTACACATGCCTGCAAGATAAGACTGTGTACGTTAACAAGAAAAAAAGGAGAATTTTGAGAACTGTCCTCTTTTAGAAACCGCTCAGTCCTCCTCCATATTCATCAGAGGCTCCTGAATAACCTCGCCCTCCGTAGTTGCCTCCGTAATCTCCATTCCCGTATCCTCCACCCATGCTGTCTCCTCCGTAGTCACTACCACCATCGCCATAACCGCCGCCTCCATAGCCGCCCTCGCTGCCTCCGCCGTAACCACCTCCGTTACCTCCTCCGTAACCACCCTCGCTGCCTCCGCCGTAACCACCCTCGTTGCCTCCGCCATACGCACCCTCGCTGTCTCCGCCGTAGCCCTCGTAACCACCTATGTTCTCTCCAGCTCCCCCGTAGCCCCCTTCACCGGCTCCATCATATCCACCAGCCCCACCATAGCCGAGACCAGAATATCCGCCCCCAAAACCCAAAACTCTGCGCATGCTACCGCCAATACCCGCGCCAAATCGGCCGCCGCCACCTCCGCCATACCGACCACCTCCGCCATAACGACCGCCTCTTCCGGCGTTGCTTGGACGTTGACCTGGCCTCCTGTTGCGTCGTAGCCTCCTGCCGCGTCTAGGCCTTCGATAACCCTGGCGAGGTTTCCGCCGGCGCAGCCTTCCACCTCGAGGTCGACGTTGCTTTCGGCGGCCAAACATTCGCGATCTGGATTTACGCCCCCTAAGTCTCCGGCCACGACGAGGCCTCCTACCCCTACGAGCCCGGCTGGGTTTGGAGAATCCCCTACTTATTGGTCGGCCTCGGCGGCGGGGCGACCTCTCACCCACCGTCATGGTAGAATCGATTTCATCCGAGCTCTCGTCAGCTGCGGCACTGTCGGCTAAAGATGCTAGCTCGTCCGCGAGGCCGTCGGTGTCGTGGTCGTCGTCGTGGACGTCGTCGTCGTCGTCATCGTCGTTGCCTTCGTCTGTCTGAAGTCCGGATAGTGCACTCAACGTCGACACATCCCCCTCATCGACAAGGGGGCTAAGCTCATAACTGGCGGTATCTTGATCTTCGGGACTTTCCGAGAGAGAAGAGAGCTGGTTGAACTCGTCGTCATCGTCGACGTCATAGTTCATCGCCTGTTCGTCCAACGAGACGGGCGCTGTGCCATAGTTGTCCAGTAGAAGGGCCGAGCGTCGCTCGCGAGATCGTGGCTGCTCAGAGCTGCTGCCTGCGCCCTTCGTAGGTAGAGCATGGCTCCTGACGAGAGCCACAATCGTTGACAAGCAGGCAACCAGGCACAAGAAGCTGCGCCAGCGTGAGTGGAACATTGTCCTGTCGACCTGAAGAGAGGCAAAAGACCAAACCAGACGAAAAAAACGAAGAGACTAAAACTTTTGACTTTCATTCTTGTCGTTATAATCACTTCAACTTCCTTTGCTATTCCCCAAGCACAGCTCACTGCGATTTCCACACGACATAAGCTCGGCCGCGAGTTGGATTGCTCACAATGATAATTAAGATCGTTTCGCATTTTTCACTTTTCGCTCTGCTGATTCGAGGGAGCAGGAATCATTGAGCCTGGCTTAACGGAATAAGCTGAAATAGATGTTAACTTTTTTTTTGTTTTTTTTTTACAAAAAAAACTGTAACGTATAATTTCCTGAAGTTCCCGAACCATCTCGCGATCGGCGCGCGCTATTAATAAGCAAACGCCGCCGTCGGATCCATCAAGACATTCCTGGAACGAGTTTCTCTATGTTTCTTTCTCTTCATTGAAATGTCATCGGCCTCGTTGTCCCACCAACCGAACGTAAAAGTCGACTGAAGTCAGTTCAATAACGTTCACACACATTCTCCATCCTGTACGTGAATTCACCTTACAGAATTTACAGATGAAATGCGGGGCTAAACGGGGGATGTTCGTCAAGGACGAAAACAAAAAACGAAACAAGACGAAGAAAAAAAGCAACCTCGTGGAGTGACTGTCTTGAGCGCTGTTAACAGTGTTACCCTGGAGACTCTCACCTTAACTTGCGGCCGCAGAGACTCTGGAAATGTCCTCAGTGCCTGGTGCAGTATTTTGTTCGTTTGTCCTCGCACGCAACGCTTCTTAAACTCTCGCTGATCATTTCGGGCACGGGCGCCAGAGCGGTATAAGGACGATAGGCGCAGGCGATGACGACCGGAGCGGGCGATTTCCTGTACCGGAAGCAAGGCAAGCGAGTTTTGGTATACGTAAGCCTTATCCATGTTATCATGATACTTGGAAACCGACCGCTCGGGACCGGAAGGTGTACATGTCAGCAACGCGCTCCTTACTGTTCAGTATCGCACGCTATTCGGACTTGGGCACGTGACACGTCCACCGAGGATTATACCGGGGTGTACTCTCAGCATGTTTCGGGGATCAAGCAACCTTTCCCATGAGTTTGGGCTCAAAGTGTAAATCGAATGCTTCATGATCTCTCCTGCGTCCGTTTTGGCATTCCTTCAACTACCGGATGTTGGCTGATCTGGTGTAGAACTTGATGCCGAGGCGCTTCCTTCGCATTCGCAGTCATCCGGGACTTGAAGTACTTGACACTTGATTCTTGTGTGCAAACGGCGAAATGATTTTAGACTTTCTAGTTTCCTGCAAATTTCCCAAGTCGTATCAAACCTGGCTGTGTTAGTTTTCACTTTTGAAAGATATTTCGTCCTGTTTCCTCCTCTCCCGCTTGTGGGCTATTTGCTTAAGGGAAAAAGAAGGTGTTTTCTTAGTTTTGGGTGGAAGCTAGCAGTGGGGCTTACATTCGTGCTATTACTGCTGGGAATATTGGAGCTGCTAAAAGTCACCCACGTGCACCGGCAAAGAATGCTGGCATCAGTTAGCCTAAGGGCCTCTCCATCTACTTGAAAACGTGTCATTTGTGCCATAGCGCATGGGAAGTAGTAAGCTTGGTGGGTCGATCATAACATACCGGCACCGCGAAGGACTGAGGCAGACGATTGCGGTGTTTTCCTCTTGGCTGAGTGACAAGTAACTGTCTGCGCGCGCATAAATCGCTGGGTGTAGTAGATTTTGGCATGAGCTAGGCTAGCAATAGTTGTACGTCTTTCTACTCACAGACTCGGCCTCTACTGGCTGATTGCAACCCGAGACCGGAAACTTGTCTGCATGCAGTGCCGTCTCCGATATCCCCCCCCCCCCCCCCCCCCCCCCCCCCCCCCCCCCCCCCCCCCCCCCCCCCCCGTAACGAAAAAAAACCAAAACAGAAAGAACGAAAGGGAGGGGGGGG
>JAOWAR010105648.1:0-12181 GCA_028571005.1 Clathrina lutea | reverse complement strand
TGGGCGCCCTTTGGACATGCGGTAGGGTCCGTGTGAAGGCGTAAGTCAACGGCAACCTTGAGAGAGAGAGAGAGAGATGGAGACAGAGAGTGAGAGAGAGAAAGAGAAAGAGATATAGAGGGAAATGGAGAGAGCGAGAAAGAGAGCGAGAGAGAGAGAAAGAGAGAGAGAGAGAGTCACATCTTGATCTCAGGCCTTGTGGCATGACAAACAATTTAACTGTCCTTTTTTTTATGATAATTATGGAAAACATATAAAAATCGTGGTGTGTGTTACTTTTCTGTGGCGGGTGTTCTTTTCTCAAAAGGAGGAGGAGCAGGCGATGACTGTGGTGCCAGGGCCAGCATTTTAAAGCGCATGCCCATCTTCTTTGGACTGCACAGGTACTCAAAACCGCTCAGTAAGTTCTTGGCCTGCTCCTCATTTTCGGTGGAGCGAAGAAGGGCCTGCAATAAACGCAAAAAATGCACTGAGCAAACCTTTCCAGTTTTTAAATGATCTAAATTTAAGTTAATCATCTTTTTGGTCATGGATAACGATGTCGTTACCTTCCAGTTCTCTCTCTCTCTCTCTCTCTCTCTCTCTCTCTCTCTTTCTCTGTTAAAGAATATTGTATACTTGGACTAGGATGAAAGGTGAAATACGATTTGGTTGTCAGTATGCAAAACAAAAAAAAAAACACAAGAGCAGCAGAAGGCCTATTTCATCAGTTGAGGTGCTGTCATCCCGATACAAGAAAAAAATCCTACAAGAACCTAGACATTTCTATGCCCACCTGTTTCAGGGCCTATCTCAAGACAGGATAGGGCACAAAGAAATAAATACGGGTCCCAGGGGCGTACAGAGTA
Source organism: Clathrina lutea (assembly GCA_028571005.1). Classification (NCBI taxonomy): domain Eukaryota; kingdom Metazoa; phylum Porifera; class Calcarea; order Clathrinida; family Clathrinidae; genus Clathrina; species Clathrina lutea. The sequence continues at coordinate 11,333 of JAOWAR010105648.1, read as the reverse complement.
AGCAAAAAGAGGCGAGAAAAAAAAAGACGAGAAGAGTGTGTAACCGCTGGCGGTTGTCTGAATTATTTACATCCAGAGTCACGATGCCATTATGGTACAGGGAAGCGTCCAACTCTTGCGTATGTAGCGCGTAGGTTGGCGGCGTGGTGTGTGTGGATAAAAACTGCCATGCACACACATCAAAGTCAAAAGCTGGGTCGCAAGTGGAAGGGGAGGAACGGGAGGGGAGGGAGGAGCAGTTTTGACCGAAGTACAATGCGCACTGGTGACAATGAGCTCTGTCAATGTTAAGCACTTCTGCGTGTCCAGGTTTCCACTACTGCCTATAGGGATGGCGTTTTAGACCAGCGCACAAGGCTACTGTTTGTTAGCAGATGAACTGCCACCACCAATTTTGAGTTCACATGCCAAGCCTGCAAACGAGTTTCTGCACAAAGGTGCTCAGAGAGGATAGCAAAATTAAGGAAGTATGAAAGAAATGTGGATGAACTTAGATGGGCAGCTGAAATCGACCTTGACGGAACACCAGAAGGAAGTGCGTTCAATGTACATACCTTGATCCGCAGTGAGATGCCTAGTGCGTGGAGAAAATATCCTTGAGGAATCGGGCCATAGCTGGCAACTGAAGCAATTGACGAGAAAAAGAATAACATTTCAAACAAAGATGTCAGGAATTATCACTCATAGACCTTTGGCATGGAGCTTTGAAGATATCTCCACGAGCTTCTAAAGATGTTCAAGAAAAGGATGAGAATATTATCAACTTGTTCGACAAACTCTCATGGTCTCGTCAACTCCTGACTCTCCTCAGGTTCATGGTGCATTCCGTTGTCCTCATGGGTATCCTATGTTCTATTAGATCATCTTCAAATTCTTTGAGACAGACGGATAGATGGACAATTTTGAGGAAGGCTTCCAGCCAATATGTCACCAAGAAAACAATCTGTTAATGTGTCTCCAAAGATCAAGGGACCTTGCTCAGAGAGAGAGAGAGAGAGAGAGAGAGAGAGAGAGAGAGAGAGAGAGGCAGAAAGACAGGCCAGCAGGCAGGTGGAGGGACAGGTGCACAGGGACACCACACCAACCTTGATCTCCAATAGCATGTTTGAGGTATTCAAAATCAACATCAGCTGTGATGTCCGCATTCCCAGGATCAGTCAGGACATCATGAAGCTCGTGCTTACGGAAAGCCTAACAAAACCATCGGGAAACAATCGGTTAACCTCGTGTGTGTGTGTGTGTGTGTGTGTCTGTGTGTGTGTGTGTGTGTGTGTGTGTGTGTGCGTGTGTGTGTGTGTGTCAAAAAATTGACAGGCTCTCCTCCATACTCAATCCTGGACAGCTGTTTCTGCCTTGTTAGGTGTCATCAGCAAGGTATAGAGCATGACCGGAGAGGCTGCACGTCTGAACACTTTATAGCAAAGCGCCCAGTGCCACACTTGTGAGTCGCAAGCCAACATGAAAACCACATGAGCCCGTGAAGTAACCATGGCAACAAACATAAAAGATGTCAAGTTGACCATGAGAACCACACTGACCATGCAGTGAACACAGCAGCAAGCGGCCACAAGCCAAGCAAAGCTCTCGCCTATTGTCAGGGACCAAGTAAACCGCACAATCGACCTGAATACAAGAACCAAGAAAAATGTCATGACGGCGCAAGAGGCAGCCACCAAACCTGCCCGTGGGGTCCTCTGTCCCACTGGTCATTTCCTTGGCCGGTGTTCGTGCTCATTCGTGGCTTTTTTCCCTCGATTTTGGGCTTTTTTCCCTCGATTTTGGCCTTTTCGTCCACTTTTTGGGCTCGTCGATCGACGGCTGAAAGCCCAGCAGGCATTTTTGCACCATGGCAACTGGCTTCGATCTACGTAGCGCCGGGGCTGCGATCACTCGCCCACGTGCGGCTTACAGAGCACACTTGGATTCACGCCATTCGAGCCGCAGGCAAGTTCCAGTAGTTCGAACAGTGAATGGGGAGCTTTTAAAACCCCGGGCGAAACACAGGTGGATCAGCTCATGTATATAGCTGTTGCTGAAACTACCAGGTGGGGGTTGCAGGCTCGCCCCAAAAGTAAAGCAGACAGTGTGTGTGAAGAAGTGACACAGAACAAGGTTGGACCAGAGGGAAAGGCAACATGCGACTCCATTATTTGTGAGTGAAATAAAAAGTTACATTAGCAGCAGAAGGCTGCTATTGTAACTTTTTATTTTGCTCACAAACAACTTTTGGACTTTTGGGCCGCGGTTTCGCATTTGGATATCAGAATCTAGGCACCTAAAAGCTTCGGCTGTGAACATGCATGCAAGTATGCCATGATGTCGTATGTGTTGCATGTGCATTGTCGATGCGATCTTGCGCTGTGCTAGATACATCGATTTGCGTGATGACATCAACATACAGAAGAGAAAACCAATCAGCTGCCAGGAATGTCTTCGAAGAGCTTATTTGCGAATCGGCCCGAATGTCCGGACGGGCCGGCCTAAGGTGTCTCCATCTAAAAAAAGAGCAAACTTAGTCTTCACTGTCCTTTGTTCTGCTGCTGAACGTCTGTGATTTCTATACAATGAGGGTGAGAAATTAACGGCCGTTTCGACAACAAGCTACATTAACAGGCATGAATCCTTACTGTAAAGGAAGACAACAGATGAGGAGCGGACTAGTTTTGGGTGACGCGTTTGCAAAACAAGTTTGCCAAATGAAATTAAAGCATCAAACAAGACGTGCGGTACAAGAAAGATTCTTAGTGAGTGGTCCAAGTGAAAGCCCATCGCATTGATAGAGAAGAAGGCAAGGAATGCTTTGGAGAGCTTCATATTCAGTGTCAAGGATAGAGGTCTTTTCTCTGAGGTCTGATGATGGAGCCAGTAAGTTCTGGGTTGGTTTTTGTTTCGATTTGGTGTAATATGCTAGGTAATGATTTATGGTTCTCTATCTCTCTCCCTCTCTCTCCTCTTCTATTTTCAGTCAGTTGGGTTTCTACAAGTCTCTTGTATTTCTTCATGTTGAAAGATGGCATTCATTGCTCTACATTTAGACATTTTACCCCTGTGGTCATTGCCCATTACAACAAACATGGTGCTTAGCGAGGAAGAGGACAGACCAAATTTAGAAGTGCTTCTTCCTTCCAGGCCGTGGCTGGCTATCAAGGGTTGGGTGGCTACTAGGGCTAATATATACAAATATCTAAGGGATTTAGCAAAGTCCGCTTTCCTCTCTTTCTTCCCTTCCTTTCAAAGGAGTGCTTTGACTGCACAAATCATCGAAAGCTTCACCTGGCCGTCTACCTCTTCCTTCAAATTGTTTTCCACATGCTGCTCTTTGCGGCGCTGTTGGTCTTCAACATCGGAATTTCACCGCTGCTGGACACTTGGTTCTTCTACACCGTTGTAAGTGAAAAAACTCCACTTCACATGCATTAATACCATGACACCAATCAATATCTGTTCTCTTGATCATTCTTTCCTTACTCTGTGTTTTTGTTTATTCTTTCCTTGCTCTGTGTTTTTTTTTCATTCTTTTTGTCTCTTTGTTTCACTAGGCAATATACTTCGTTTTGGTTGGTCAACCAGAGTGGTTCAGGCCATTTTTCCATAACGTAATGACATTTGGCCTCAATACAGTCTGCCTTGATGTCCCGGCTCAACTGCCAGGCTCAACAGCAAGCATCATGTTGGAATTCATCAGCCCTGCTGTGCTGTTCTTCCTTACCTGGGTGGTATGGTACCTTGCCAAATGGCCCTTCTTTGCACGACACCTGCGAAGACTTCAAAAGCGCAAAGCGTGTATTCACGTCTTGTGGCTTCTGATCCTCTATTCCTTCACCCTAATTCCTTTGGCGGCATTCATCCCTCTCAGATGCACTCCTGTCAGTGGCACTCACGAGTGGCGCCATCGCGTTAATGGGGATACATGCTTTGAGGGAGCGCATCTGTATTGGGTCGTCCCAGGATGTGTGGGGGTGCTTCTTCTCTCCATTCTTCCTCCTTTCCTGGTGCAGACTGACCGTGTCAAAGCCATGCCAAGACTCAAAGGTCTTCTTGATGAAGCAACACACATCTATCGAGATGACTATCGCTGGTGGTTGTCAGTGAATTTGGGGCGGCGTACAGGAATTGGTCTAGTGAGCCTCTCACCTTATACTACTTGGCGTGAGATTGGCTCGCTTGTCATGTTCTTCACACTTCTAGTGCTGCATGCATCGCACCGGTGAGAATATTCCTCCACTTCCTCCTCCTCCTCCTTCTCCTCCTCCTCCTCCTCCTCTTCTTCCCCTCCCCTCTCATGGCTCCTTGAACCTCATTCCCCCTTTTAATCCCGGGAGACTCAGAAATTCCTAATACATATAAAGTGTTATTTTTACCGGGACAAGCTCCATGTAGGAATGACTTTTTATGCAACAACTTACTCTCAATGCAAGGGTTTTTCAATACCCTGACTTAAATCATAGGCTGTCCGGTAGAATATTTCAGGCTTCTCTCCGTTTAATTGTTTTTGGGCATTTTCCATGGAATTTGCTCTAAAATTTGATCCTGTTGTTTGAAATTCTATTTTAGACCATTCAAGCAAAGAAAATTCATCGGTTGCTGCAAGGACATCGATAACATCTTCGAGACGTTTGCCCTCACAGTTCTCGTCTTAATAAACCTGTTACTCATCCTGTCTCGACTTCAACCAGCCAGTGCAGGGTGGATTTTTCCCGTGTGCGGCGTAATCGGCTGTGTTCCGATCGCTGTAGCACTCATACTCGCCGCCTTCCCATTTCTCCACAGCTGGCTGCGTATTCTCAAGCCATCGTGGCTGAGGAAGATGAATGCTTGGAGAAAGCGAGGCACTCGTGTGCAGAGGACAGAAAACATCACCCTGGATCTCATCACATCACAGTCGGTATGTCTGCCTCGTGGTCTGTTGTTGTTCATAGCGTTTCATTTGGATCACAAATTCTGCCATTTTGAAACCGGGATAGACTCGCCTGGCACAGGTCAGTACAGGAAGATCTGCATGGGCTGGATATGCATGCTCAGTGGTCTTACTACTGAGCTTTTCATATTCAGTTGTTGACTGGACAATTGTCCTTTGCCTGGCTGATTCTCTCTCTTTCTTTCTCTCTCTCTCTCTCTCTCTCTCTTTCTCTCTCTCTCTCTCTCTCTCTCTCTCTCTCTCTTTCACCCGCTCTCTCCAGTTTTTCTCGCCCTAACATTTTTTTCTGACATGAGAAATGGAAGATAGGCTCACTCTTGAACAGAGAAGAGCAGAGAAGGAGAAGAGCGAAGAAGAAGGAACGTTTTGGTGGCTCTGCACATTGACAGAAAGAAGCCGACCTTGAACCGTGATTGCATAATCGAGATCTTTGAATTTTAGCGAAAGGCCGCACAACTTTCTGCCTTTGGCAGAGTTCCAAACGGACAGTAGACGTCGGAGACTATACAAGTAGCCGGTATAACTGAACGCCATTCAGACAAGGGAAATATTCAGGACCTGAGGAAGGCTGACACAGCTCAGCCGAAATGTCGTTCGAAATTTCTTCATATGGACATGTGACTTAGAAAGAGAGAGTTTTTCTCCATACGATTCAAGAAGAAGGCCAAGAAGTTATTTTCAAAGTACATCACCAACTTTATTTGACATGGTGTGTGTATGATTTAGCAGTTTGAAAATCTATGCTCTTGAAAAGTTCAATTCTGGATGAAAGTGTCAGAAAAGTGTCCGCAAGTATAGCAAGGCGCTGTTTTCACAATTGCAAACTGCAAATGACGCTCATGCCCTGAATCCAAACAAACATATAAGTTGGGAAATGCTGTTAGTGCTACTGGAAATTCTCCCAGTGTTACTGGAAATTCTCCCAGTGTTACTGGAAATTCTCCCAGCGTTACTGTAAATTATCTCAGTGTTACAGGAGAATTGATGCTGTTACATCTTGACATGTCATCGAAAGACATCACTATGGCAATAAAATTATGCAGCAGTGAATGCACTCTCCCTCCCTTTCTCTCTTTGACTGTTTCTGTCTGTCCATCCGTCTATCCGTCTCTCTCTCTCTCTCTCTCTCTCTCTCTCCTCACTCTCTCTCCCCCTCTCCCCCCTCTCTCTCTCTCTGACACACACACACGTGATATGCTAGTCCTCGTTGCTTCCATAGCAATTTTATATTGCATGGTTGCTATGGCCGATAAGCGTAAAGGAACAAAATGCTGAGTTGATTATGACACGCTGACCACTCTCTTGCCTTAATGATTTTCTTTGTGATCCCACCGGCAGAATACTATGACCAGCTCAGAGGTCGGTTTGCGTGAACCCTTGCTGGCTGAAGAGCTCCAAATGTTATAACTGTACCGCAATCAGAATAGAAGCTATCTTTCAACATTCATTTCTATGCGTTGGTCAGGGGTAAAAGAGGCCCAGCAAGTGCATGTGAACCCTCTTTGCTTACTTGCCATTGTACAACTAATGCCTTTCCCCTTGTAAATCTCAGATGTCATGGTTAGGTCTGTCACTCAAGCACTTAAAAACAGTGTTATGATTAGTAAGTATCCTTTAGAGTACGCTGCCTTCCACAGATCTCAATGTCATGGCCTCTTCTTTTCTCTCTGTGATTTGTTCTGTGTCATCGCTTTTGATTGATTTTGATGGAAATGATGCAGCGCAATTCAAGGAGAGCTCACTCTTTTCACAGTTTGGCTGTCCAAGTAACTGAATATTAACTTTACCAGGGCGCAGTAAGCTGAAAAACTGAGAAGTGGAGGAGACCACGAAAAGGCCGCCTGACGGTGTGCTGTGTGTTTCGGTCAGGCCGAGACCTGCGCCTTGGACTTGGTAGCCACCCTGGCATGGTGCAGCAAGCAAATCGGTGTACTGTGGTCACTACAGAGATTGTAGGACTTGATTGAAACATCAGAAGCTAATTTGCTACACCAAAAAAAAAAAAAAACAAGCTTCATGAACCAGCCACAGCGAAGACAGTACGAGGAGTGAATCTCCATGAACCAGCCACAGCGAAGACAGTACGAGGAGTGAATCTCCATGAACCAGCCACAGCGAAGACAGTACGAGGGGTGAATCTCCATGAACCAGCCACAGCGAAGACAGGACAAGGAGTGAATCTCCAGTCAGCATTAGCAAGGCACAAAATAGAACACAAGTATATTCAGACAAACACTTTTCTTAGCTCGCGCCCGCTCATGATACCACCTGGTTGGTCTGGAAGTAGTGTTCATTTAGTGCTTCATGCCTGCACTTTGCGAGTCAAAACCATTTGTCATGTCTTTAGAGCTCTTGTCAGAAAGGTAAGCTTGTTTAGTGTCTTCCTTCCTTTTCATTTCTCTTCTTAGCGCCCATGGGAATATTTCTTTGTCACCTCTGGTATGATTTATCAGCACATTGAAGTGATTAAACTCAAAGTTTTGATTGGTATTGATTCCGTGTACCGTACTGCCTGTGATCGATGAGAAGGAATAGAAATCGATTCAGGCAATCATAATGACCCTGGTATTTCCTGCATTCTTTGGAGTGTTATTGACTGTCATAGATTGTACAAATCGATATCAAACCAGAAGCTTTCTTCAGTATCACTTGAACATGTCAGAGAAACAACTCAGACCACAGAGCATGACACTGAAACACGTTCCGTTTCACTGCTATTGGAAGAGGATGATATCAACAACAGCAACACTGCTGTTACAGCAATGCTTGTGGTGCAGTGACACTGCTTCTACGGCAATGTTTGTGGTGCAGTGACACTGCTTCTACGGCAATGTTTGTGGTGCAGCGACACTGCTTCTACGGCAATGTTTGTGGTGCAGCGACACTGCTTCTATGGCAATGTTCGTGGGTGCAGCAACACTGCTTCTACAGCAATGTTTGTGGGTGCAGCGACACTGCTTCTACAGCAATGTTTGTGGGTGCAGCGACACTGCTTCTACGGCAATGTTTGTGGGTGCAGCGACACTGCTTCTGCAGCAATGTTTGTGGGTGCAGCGACACTGCTTCTACAGCAATGTTTGTGGCTGCAGCGACACTGTTTCTACAGCAATGCTTGTGGGTGCATAGTCACTGGAGTTGATACACTTCATTCATCCCCTGCCCTTGCAGTCAGAGAAAGTGGCGTCAGATGAAAGAAGGTGTTCATATGACGTCACAGGAGTTGATCGATATGATCAGCCCTGATCACGACCGTCACCGTCTCTTCGTCACATCTCTACATTACACGCTTGCGACGGGAGTTATTCAAGAGATTCCTGAGTCTTCTGTGAATTGGATGAGCAGAAGTCAGGGGTATTGCACCCGAGCTCGGCTTTGTGATCCTTTCGCTCTTTTTTCGCGCTCAACCGCCTTCCAAAACCACCATCAGCCAAAGTGTACGGTACCGACCAACTGCGCGCTGCACAAATATTTTATCTTGCGATACATGTTCTCTTACCTTCTCTCAAGTCCATGACGTTACCCATTCATATTTTCCCTTAATTTAACGATGAACACTTGACCTTTCGGAAATTCCACCTCAAACATGGTCATCACAATGCAGTCGTGACGTATTGAGGTTGTGAGAAATACAGTCCTAGCCTCTACACTTGGTCTCGACCGAGCAAATCGTATCAGCACCGAAAGAGAAGGTTTGCACTGAGCTGGAGAAGCGGGCCGCATACGCCCAAAGATCTAACGTCCTGACCACACGTCACGTCACAGCAAGGTTGTTTGTGTAACTGGCAACCATGCACTACACTACTCGCGCAAAGGCTATTGTTTTGCGGGAACACATGCGGCTTGATAATACTTATACTGGCAAATGAAAAATTCATAATTGTTATGATTTGAACAAAATTAATGGTTCGCAGAATGGGAGAGGCAAGCAAACTGAAATACCCAACTGACAGTTATTACTGCATCCTAGCTGGTCTCCAGACCTCACTGGGCCGCCGAAGATCCACTGAAATGGAGCTGAACCAGATTCCAGCATTGCTAGCACGATATTCACGGCATGGTTTGGGAACAGGTCAGAACCAATTGGAAGGATTCAGTGTTTTGTTGTTTCTGGAAGGCTACGCACAAAATAGGACGATCAGGCCCACACTCTAGGTTTTGTCTGTGAAGCACTGGCTGGAGTCTCGAGTTATCTGCGGATGCTGACCGTATGAGCACTCGGTTTCAATGAGTGTGAAAATGTTGCCTTTCCACCATGCTCTCCTCCTCCTGCTCCGCTTCCTTCAAACCTTGTCAGACGCAGCATGTGAGCGACGGGACCCAAAGCGAAGCGGACTCTCAATGAATGTTGCGCTTTATGTCACAGGAAGCATATCAACCCACAGTGGGCTCTCCGGAACATTCGACTGCTGGGACGATGTTGAAACCTCTCCGGGTGGCACCTCATCGGTGAAACGCTGCTCTACAGTTTTCAACGCCGTGGAGGTGGCAAAGAGTCTCGTCGGAGCGCCGAGAGACAAAGTCTTAATTGTGTTACAGCCGTGGACGGATGACTGCTCCGTTAATGTCGGAGGCACGTTGAACCTCACCGAGAAGAACGACTGGACTTTTAGGGGAGATGGAAGCCGAAGTGTTTGTCTCGACCGGCCTGTCCGGCTCAGAGCGTGCTCGCTCGACAGCTGTAGCACTGCGCCATTGCAGATACGAAATTCGTCTGGTCTGGAATTTGACAACATCCACTTCGACTTCACGACGTCAGGAACACGTGTGATGATGAAAATTGAAAATTCGGTGGACATTGCTTTTCAGAATTGTGTATTCAATGTTCCCCAAAGCGCCAGCCCTCTACAGGTGGTTGACACTCGCCTTGCGGTACGGAACAGCACATTCAGCACATCCGTCGTCAAAACTTCCCCTCCGGCTGGGCAGCGTGAGCGAAGAGGAAACGCGGGGTCAAAAATTGGTATCCGCTTTACGGGCTCCGAATATCTTAATCAGAAGCAAGCGAGAATAAGCAATACTTCCTTCGACGTGGAATTGAGGGACTGCTTGGTCGAAGGGCGGCCGACGCAAGAAGCAGCTACTCCATCAAGTTCGCCGACTTTAACTATTCCGTCCGCTGACGGTCTCGGCTTCATCCTTCGAATTGATTTCTCCGCAGGGGCGGCGAACAGAACGGTCCTAATAGCAAGGAGCAATTTTAGTGATAACAAAGTTCATATTTACCATCCACCAGCTCTAATGGTTACCTTCAACAGCACTTTGGGCGGAAACCATCTTCAAGTCGACGATTGCTGGTTCCAGAGGAACATTGGCATGAAAGGAGGAGCTGTTTCGATCATCAGTGAAATCGCAAGTCCTGGTAGTGGCAGCCTTCACCAGGCAACAAGGAAAGAAATTGACTCAGTGTGTGTGCATAACTGTACTTTTGATAGTAACATGGCCTTGCTTGGGGGTGGAGCAGTGTTTGTACGTTTGTCACCAGCTACAAGAGGTGCAGCTGCAGATCATTTCATTAATGTCACCTTCTCAGAGTGTCACTTCAGGAATAACTATGCTGGGACAATGGGCAGACTCCTTACGTCAGGAGGTGCCGTGCTGGTGACAGCGGAACATAGTGGGCTTTCTCCACCACAACATGGTGAAGCTCATTGCTACAACATCAACTTTGAAGGCTGTACCTTTGTTCAAAATCAAGGTCTTGGGACGTTCTATGCGAGGACATCAATAATAAATTTTGCTGGTCACAGGTAAGGCAGTACAGACAAACACAAAGGCATGTCAAGTTGCAATGAGCTATCACCAAATGAACTTAATGTAGCTCATCCCTAAGTAAACTTCCCAAAATGTTGCCATTTGATGGTTTCAAACTAATATTGGCCATCCACAAGGCCTAAAAATCATAATCTTCGGGGGGATATTTGGGCAAATTATTGCACACCATCTGCAACAAAGAGTCGTGTTTTCATCAAAAATGGACGAACGAAATCACACCACTGTCGTTCCAATTCATGATGTAAACTCAGCCAAGACAACAGATCCTTCCACAACGTCATATGTTTGCTTGTCTACGACTTCGGTATAAACCTCCAGGTACCTTTTATAGCATTTTGGAGAGCAGTTGAGCTTGAAAATTTCAATTATACACAGGACAGCTATTTGCGATAAAGCCTGATTTTTTGGGGAAAAAATGAATATTCTCAAAATTGGCCTGAAAATGTTGCTCTTACTTTGAATTTTCTTGAAGATCTGACCTTCCTGAGCAAGAAAAACCAAATGTTATGGGGGATATTTGGATGAAATCTTGCACAGTTCGAAGATGAAGAGACCGAAGTGCACTTCGAACGCACGCACGCATGCGCCACACATAGATCGGCAGACGACAACTTGCACTGACGGAAGGTGAGAGGCAGACAGA
>JAOWAR010105537.1:0-12182 GCA_028571005.1 Clathrina lutea | reverse complement strand
CCGGTCATACTCTATACCTTGCTGATGACGCCTAACAAGGCAGAAACAGCTGTCCAGGGTTGAGTGAATGGGTGAGACCCTGTCATTTTTGACACACACACACACACACACACACACACACACACCTGCACATGCATACATGTACACACACAGACACACCTGCACATATATACATGTACACACACACACACACACACACACAGACACATTTGCACATACATACATGTACACACACAGACACACCTGCACATACATACATGTACACACACAGACACACATACATGTACACACACAGACACACATACATGTACACACACAGACACACATACATGTACACACACAGACACACCTGCACATACATACATGTACACACACAGACACACCTGCACATACATACATGTACACACACAGACACACCTGCATACACATACATGTACACAAGTAAGGTAGGGATGACCTAAGGAAATGAATCCGGCTCAACACATACTCGTCATATGTGCATAGTTGCATTGGTGGCCACAAAGAACCCAACAGCCATGCCACAGTGAAAGGAGAGCGAGCAGTCGCATCCTCTTACACAAGTATGCTCTCTCTCTCTCTCTCTCTCTCTCTCTCTCTCTCTCTCTCTCCCTCTTTCTCTCTATGGGATGTGTGCGCAAGTTTGCACATACTGACGCAAGAACATTACAAATGAAGACCCAGTCAACTGATCACCTTCAAGAATGTGTCCACCTCGGCTCCCATGTCATTGGTGCTGGCCACATAGACACGCAGACTGCTGTGATGAAGGCGCGAGGCTAACTGCATTCTTTGCTGTGTCAGTATAGCTATTGGCGGCCAATCACCTGCACAAAAACAGCATGGAAGTACTAAATTTCAGCATTTCAACCAGATTTCCAATGAGCCACCGGTGGAGGGAGGTGGGGCATTGATTGGCGCACACAAAAGCAGAACTTAGCATGATCGGTCAGTGTTAAGCACTGCAATGGCACTTGTTGGAACTAAAGACTTGCTCATTTTCAGTCACTCTCAAAGTGTTAAATTTGAAGAGACCTTAATATTTTAAGACATTTCGACGGGCTATGGTGACGGCGGAGCACACCCAATTATCTTAAAAATAAATTCTCTTCCAGTTTGACACTTCAAGAGTCACTGAAATGAGTAAATTAAAATACGCTATCTGTCTTTGGCACAAACCTTTATTGACGTCGGGGAACGGCCCTTTCGTATCGACGACAGACCGCCTCAACTCAGGGGCTCTACGGTTCGATGGCAGAAGGTGCGTGTCTCTATCTCCTATGCTGGAGAACCATTCGTGTGCCGACCCTGAGTAACTGGGATCGCTAAACACGAAGTCTGCCGAACGGTGATGCAGAAGGCGACGGAACTTGTCCTCGAGCTCCTGCCTAGCACGCAGTAAGGATGACAGCTCCTTCTCCTTCGTCTCGCGGTACATCTTGAAGTTCTTCTGCAGACGATCCCGCTCCTGCTCGAAGCTCTTGGCGCGCTGGAAGGCATGCTCCTGCGCCTCCGATGCTGCGTTCCGTTCTGTCCTGAGCTTCGAAGCGATGCTCTGCTGCATCTTCAGCTCTGACCTCAGTCGGCTGTTCTCGGCGAGCAGGCTAGAGTTGAGCGTGCGTGCCTCCATAACCTGTCTGTCGCGGCCATTGCGGAGCATGTCCGCCTCCTGGCGTAGCCTTTCCAGCTCGCTAGCCTGCACTGGCTGCTTGGATGACTTTACGTCGACTGTTTGCGATGCCGACAGTCTCTGCTGACCTTGGACGTGCAGAAAGCTGGCGTGAAAAGCGACCGAGTTCGACTTCTCGACTGGAGACTGCTTGGCCTCTCCCGCCGATGCCGACAGATCGTGGCATTCCAGGTTGGCGTCCTCATCTTCCATGGAGACCGACGATACGGTGATGGTGCCAGCATGGTTGCTACCGCTGGCCGTCGGCTGGCGCTCAGCTACGACCGGCATGCCCTTAGAGCCCGATATCACTGAGGCGGATGTTCCCATTAGAAACCGGGAAGGCACATCTCGGGCTCTTGATCACCTTCACGCCGGGCGACGCTGTCGCCAACGCGGGGAGAAAACCTATAGCTACGCATCATGATCCCAAGCCCCCAGACCAGGTCTGGGCTGGTGTGCCCCAGGCGCAGACGGCGGCGATCGGAGCAGCTGTTTTATCATCATGACCGACAATGTCAAGGTCAGAAGAGCGGCCAACTCGAAGAGGCTCTGTTGGACTTGCACTTTCTCCACAGCATATGCACAACTCTACTTCAGCGTTCAAGGGAGCAGCGTAAGCTCCTTGTTCTTCTCGGATGCGGAAAGCAGATATAACGGCACTGGACGTCTCAATCGGCGCCTATCAGTCGTTGACCATGTTGACAGGTCGAGTGCGGCCTGTGCAGGTCGAGCGTGGCGCAGCGCACAGCTGATTGCGGCGAGTGCCAGTGACCGCTCCGGATCCGGCTCAGGGTTCGGAGCTTGGGGTAAGATGAGCATATATGTGGTTGGCTTGTCCCGGCCCAGTCAGCTGACAGCGCTATCCAGCGCAACGCTAGCACATGTATATGTTGCGCTATGTACCGCATGATCCCGATGAGTCAGACTGAGGTCCGTTATAAGTTATAACCGGTCGGTTCTCTCTGAGAAATGATCCCTTCGCATCGATGAGCAGTGTGGCACTCTTGAATCGGGTGCTCGGCGTCACAGCAAGTGGCGACGACCTCATCATTCCTTCACGACAAGAGCACCTCACGGGAACACGTGTGTTTTCTTTTCCTAACTGGCACACTGGCAGGTGAGGAAAGCACCTTTTCAACTTTTTTCAAAAAAAAGTTTTGGTCGTCAGCAGCTAGGTCCTGAGGAAACGTCTCTTCCTGCTAACTGCTCTGATTTTCAATGACCTCTTTTTTGCTCCTCCACATCGGGAAAAGTTCCATAACTCAGTGGAGTGTACCTCGAAAACACCTCCGGGTGAAAACACCACGGTGAGGTGCTCCTGTCACAAAGCACATAGATATCCGTGCAAGTAAATCTTCAGCAAACTGGTGACATTGCCACAGTGAAGGATATTACCTCAGAGTACATTTACTTGTGTCCATATCTTTTTGAAAACGTTGTTGTGGCCAAAAACATCCAGATGTTTGGAGGGCGTCTACAAGTATCCACTACAAACATTTCTGACCGTTTACACATATTCAGAAACATTCGAATATCGAATGTTTAGCTTTTTCCCGTAGTTGCTGCTAGGTAACATCAGGAGTGCAAAGCTTGACTGTGTGCTTGCGGAACTTTTCTTCTGCGCGTTCTGGGGTTGTTTCCGTTTTCTGCATCTTCCAAGCTGTGTCCAGGTAGCCTCTTCAATAGCGCTAAATCCTCTGCACTCAAGGGCACACGGCATTGGTGAGGCTTTTTTTCAGTTTGTCATGAGAAGCGCTCTTCAGCCTCTATCCGATTACCTGGGCTCAGGCACAGCAAAGAAGAAAGTACATGTAAACTCAATACGCCAGATGTTGCAAGTCCATTTCAGTGGAGCCAGAAAGAGACCAGTGAAAAATAGAAGTGAGTGATAGCCTCTCCGTCAGCAATCCTCACCAACCTCAGTCACTCGGCAGCACCGCCACTTTTGCTGTGGAAACGAAGAGAAGTATCTGGATAGGTATCCAGATGGGACCATTTATGCACAAAAAAGAAACGTACGTCCGGCTGTTTACAATCGTTTTCAAAAGTCAAGCTTTTCGAAAACGATTGCAAACATCCAGATGTTTTTTTTTTGCCGGGATGTGAGCGGTCTATCTGGATACCTATCTAGATATGTTTGTCTTTTATTCCATAGCAAAAGTGGCGGCGTCACCAAGTGACCGAGGTTGGTGAGGATTGCTGATGGAGAGACTACCACTCCGTTCTATCTTTCAGTCTCTTGGTCTTTTCTTCGCTGAAATGGACGCAACGTCTGGCATATGTGGTAAACTATTCAGTTCTTTGGCACTTTACCTTCGTCTTTGCTGTCAGCCCAGATACTCAGATAGAGGCTGAAGAGTGCTTTTCACTGCAGACGCAGCAGACCCTCGCCAATTAATGCTTTCTTTGTGTCCTTAAGCACGGACTATCTTGTGCAGAGGCTAGCAGTAGTTGGATCCTGGACCGTCGCAACCTGGAAGATGCAGAAGAAACAACCACAAAACATGCAGAAGAGGCGTTCAACAAGCACACAGTCAAACTTTGCACCCCTAATGTTGCCTAGGAACTAATAGAAAAATCTTAACATTTGGATGTTTCTGGATACGTGTAAACGGTAGAAAACGTTTGGGATTTGTAAACACCCTCCAAACATCCAGACGTTTTTGGCCGCGAAGACATTTTTGAAAAGATCCGGATATGTGTAAGCGCATCCTTATGTCTATGATTGCCAAGTATTTATATACAAAGTCACCTGTGATGTGGCATTCGCTTATGGGACTAATTTCATCAAGAACGTCTAGTTGTTAGGAAAGGAAGAAATGACTGAGCATGTTTAGTTTTTAAATTTTGCTTACGTTTGATACTGCCTCAAATGGTAGATATTCCAGAATTCTAAATTAAGCTTACCTTTCCAAGTCCCTTTACGACTTTTTGAAGGGACGTACAAAGCTGATAAAATGTGTCAGATGGATACGGATTCCTCTTTTCATTCCGAGCCTCCAGATAAAGGCACGTTGCAAGCCGGAGATAAACGAGGGCCTGGGTTCCAATCGCCCATACGTCAGAGCTGAGTTCTCCCTTACGTATCATCGGTGGAATGTCCTATATGTTTCATTGGTGCACTCGACTGTGCCATAGCTTACATAATTACTTGCACACGGCGTCTTTTTGCGTGTTGCATCGGGAATGGTCGATTCTGGAACTTTGCTTACATTTTCATCACTGACTGGCGGTGCAAATCTTTGCCAGACACAAGAAGAACTCCGAATTTGACTGAAAGGAGCACTTGAATTTTTCTCCCCCTTCTTGTGAAGCCTGCAAGCAGGCGTCATCCAACATTCTGTTCTCTTCCATGTCCTATGGCTGCGTGTAATGGTGAAATTGGTATGCGAAGAAAGACTGAAAAGAGGGTGAAATGCCTGAACCATCCTCCTTCTGAGAAAATTGCCTAAAGGTGCCAGTAGGTGCAGATGCTTGGTCACTTGTGCAGGTGAAGCGAGTGCAACTTATGTCATGCGTTATGTCGGATAATGACTTGGGCTGTTGGTCGGTCCTGCCGTCAGGCTGGACTGCAGAGCCGACCTCAGCCTCAGCCATAACGCTCGAGCTTGAATTTGTTGTTTGTACAATCAGTCATATTGGAAATCTCTTGTTTTGCACATGAGAAGCCGATCGTGAGCTGGCCATGCATGCATGGATATCAGTCAATGCGATGATGCCCATACTATACTAAACTGCGTTGGAAAGAGCACCACATGGTCCCATGCCATGCATCGTCTACATATACGGCGTAGGCATAGAGCTATGCCCGCAGCTGGATTGATCTGACGGCCTGTGGTGGTCTTCAATCAAAGTCATGCACTTGCACCGCAATAATTTTAATCTGGTTAGAAAATTGTCAAATTTATTTAAAAGCCTTCAATGAGCACATGGCAAGCTTCAAAATTTAATAAATACATAGCCTTAAACTAGACATCAATCAGAGGGCAAGAAATCCAGGCCCCGTGGTCATGCCCCTCTACCCCGAGAATGATTCGGCCGTTGTGGAGCCAGAAATTTAAACAGAACGTCCTGTAACTGGCATTTTAAAATTCAGTCATAACTTCTGCAAACTTTTCATATTTCCAAAATTAAACACACAAATTGTCTTCTACATCTAGTTGTTCACAGACATCTTCGCTGCAATGATTAGGACCCTATAGAAAAAAAGTCTGCCTTAAGGCAGGTTGAAAGTTTAAAACTTGCCTCGAAGCCTGAATCAGTGAGCCTTAAGACTTTTTGCGAGCCTTGAAGTAGGCTCTAAAGCCAACTTTGCTTTGAGAACTTCCCCGGACAATTTCGTGCATGGTGAAGATGCTAGTATGGGCGAGGCCAAGTCGGAAGCAGCACAGTTTCCAACAAGCGAATTCGAAGGACCGGTCACAACCTCCAAAGAAAGAGCGGAGTTCTGTGATCCCCGCGTGAAATATCAGGTTGGCAGCAACATTTTGATTTGGATTGATGTTGCGATGTAAAATATTTTGGTTGTCCAATTTACACAACCTAGCGCTGGCATCTTCCCACCACCGACTTTAAATTTGGCCGTGATCTGACGTCAGAGCCGGGTATTAAACCAAGTTTAAAAGCAGACGAGCCTTAAGTTCACAAGGCCTACTGTGATCCCCACTTTATACCCATGGAGGTGATCAAGTGTGATACCCTTTGTATTGAAAGACTAGCTCTGAAACTGGCAAGACTGAGACAGCACACATACAGTTCCCCACCCGTTTGCAACAGTTTCAATAATTATTGGTCTGCTGCAATCAATCTGGCTGGCCTTAAAATCACCACATTTCAATGAGCAATTGCCACTGCCTGTGGGTTGGTCGAGTGGCAGAGAAGGTTAGATTGTGGTACTAAGGCTGTGCTACTGAGGCGATGGTGCCACAGGTTTGAGGCCTTCCCATGCATCTTCAGTTGTTGTAAGATGTTTTGCACGAGGTAGAACGGAATGAGATCGGCCAAGAGAAAGTCATTTGCCACGCCAAGCGAGATGTGAAACCCACCACAGCACACCAGTTCAGAAAGCTTTTTATTCCTACTATATACCATCCAGAAACAAGCTCCGTACAATTTGATCCTGTTTCAATCTGATTCCTACTACTGTCCAGAAATAAATGTCATCTGTGTTCGGCAAAGATCAGACTGGAACGACTAAACTTAACCACCACCATACCATCCACGACAAATCCCAGCAATAACAAAAAATAACACAAAATCAAGAGAACCATTAGAATCTGTACTGGAACAGTGGTGCAAAGCAATCACATTGGTCGAAGCAATTACAAAGACAAAAATGAAAGATGAGTAAAAATGTCGGCAGCATCTCAGCGATATCTGGGAAAGGCAAAAAATAGGCCAAAAATGGATCTGAGAGACGTCAAAGCATGTGAAGGAGAAAAATAAAGAAATAGCATTGGTCAGATATGGTTGAATCAGCGTAAAGAATCATCTTTGGTATGATCAGTCGGGGAAAGAAAGTTAACGTCATCCCAAGAGCAGGGCAAGTAATCCACTCCTAAACCCAGGGGATGCTTACCTGTCTTTGCTGCCAAAACAGGAACCTGAAAAAAAAAACAGGAAAGCAACAATCAACTTTCTGGAAAGAAACAAACACAATATAGGAAGGAGGACTCTGGTGCTCAGACATCCAAGGAAGATTGGCCATCATTGGTGAAAACCTATGGTGGAAACTGCGAAGGTGGTTTTCATCATCCTCACACACACAAAACAATAACAATAATAATAATAAAAGCAAGTACCTGCGTGGGAAATACTCCCAAACTTGAAACAAGTGTTCGTTACTCCTGCAGCAACCACAAAGAGAGCTCACTAGAATCAAAGGAAATAAGGCAAACTGTACAGTAGCAACTGATGGAAATGGCTCAGACATCCAAGGAAGAATTAGCCATCAGTGAGGCAAGCTCTATGGTGGAAACTGCGAAAACAGGAAATCATCATCATTGCACAGTGAAATCTCATATCAATTCAACTTGACGCAATCATCAATACCTCTCATTATAATGATCTTGTGAATGCCAGTGTTGATACCAAGATGAGCTGGCCACATTCTTGCAGACCCTACACAAAGAACATACAGAAGTTAAGTGGAAATACAAAACAAACAACTGAACAGGAAGTCATAAAAGCACTCGGACATCCAAGGAAGATTGGCCATCATTGGCGAAACCTATGGTGGAAACTGCGAAAAAGGTTGTCATCGTCATTGCGCTCACGCCAAGAGACACACCCGAGATTACACTCAAGCCTTACCTTTAGACAACCGTTTGTGTCGAAATGTGGCTCTCTTCTCCAGTGGACAGTATCTGCTCACAACACACAGAGAAAAACATCGTTTAACAGGCGCACATCATAACACCAGCACAAAAAAAATCTTCCAGACATGGAAACTCAGTCGAAAGAACGTGAGAGAACAAGTTCTCTTCATCGTGCGTAGCACTCTAAGCGAGCTGGGGTTATGTGTGTCATCCTCGTATTCCGGACTACAAGAATTTCGAGCCCGAGTTCCAAAACAAGACCCACCTAGAGAATCTGATGCACACGAACACATGGTCAGCTATTGCTCTGCAATGAAAAATCAGAAGAGAGCACAACGGAAATTAGAAATGCGGTTTTTCGTTCAATCCAAGTATCGCGACCCAAGAAACAAACAAAACTCAGTCAAAAGAACGTGAGAGAACAAGTTCTCTTCATCGTGCGTTGCACTCTAAGCGAGCTGGGGTTATGTGTGTCATCATCGTTTTACAGACTACCAAGACATCCATCATTATTGGCAGATATGCCCCACATTTTTGTCGAGTGCTCACCGTTCCGTCCATCTGCGTGCTTCCTCTCATCAGGCCAATGAACGTTCTGCTTCATTGATAAGCAGGCGCTGTTCAACCGGTGACTAGGTCCCAACAGAAACGAAGACGGCAGGATACCGTCTCAGTGGGCGGCTCTTCACCAAGAGCAGAGCACAGGTGGGCCCATAGGAAGTTCTTCTACGTAAAGACGAAGCGCTTGCCGCGGTCTGACGGCCCTTCTGAAAGCATTAAACACAAACGAAAGGCGTGCACTTGTCAAACGATCAATGTTACAGTCAAGAGACACGCACTCGACAGTAAAAATAAAAAATAAAAAAAAATAAAAAGAAGAGAAAGGGACCGACGGGAAAAAGCTTACCATCAAAGTTATCAATGAGAAAAAAAACTGGCGACTTCATGCTGCGAATCAAACGAAGCCGCTTCGTCTGTCCTATCACACGGCTTACTCAGATTCAAACGTAAAACAAACAGCACTCCCAATGAACCCTTCAAGGACTATGTGAGATCAATCATCGACTGGTCAGAAGATTATCGCCAGCTCGAAAAAAATGGATGGCCCGATGGGCAATGCCACGTGCAGAGCTTTTCAACCAAAGCCCGTGGCTACGAGCATGCGCGGCTCTATCACCGCCACGTCAGACTTGTCACGTGAGCGCGGCAGGACGCCGCAGCAGGGCCGCTTTCGATTCCCTCCTCTTTTCTTCGACTTTTTTGGTTTCCTGCGGGGAAACGAGGTGGTTTTTTATCCGCTTACTCCCGACCGGGATACCGGGTCGCGAAAAAATCTCCCAGCTGCTCAACGTCCAGTTAGAGCTGACCAATCAGGAGCCTCGGACCGCCCTACTAGCAGAGGACAAAATCTGAAGCTACGATGACTTCGGCTGATTCGCCCAGTCACTTGGAGAAGGTCGGTAGCAAGTTGCTGTTGAAGTTGCGTCGTTTTAGCATTCCAGTAAGTATCAGCAAGGGAGCTTCCTTAGGCTTGTTTTAGTTCCTAGCAGTCCACTACAGCTTCATTCTTACTCGTATTTGCCCTTATTTAATCACTAAGTTTTGTCTGACAGGTGCTTTCGGGCTGCGCTTGCTTGCTCTTTTTTTTTTTTTTTGTTCCCTGCTCCGCAGATTCCCAGCTCAAGATGGGTGACAAGCCAGACGTTTCGGGAGTTACCGCATTCGACAAGACGAAGTTGAAGAAAACCGACACGCAGGAAAAGAACACCCTTCCGACGAAGGAGAGTAAGTGCTTCGTTTCTGGCTTCGGGTGTTTGTTTTTTTTCGCCTCTCGTGCCCTCTGCCCGTCCGAGACGAGGAAAACGACCTCCGTGCTGACGTGTCACGTGGTATATTAATATAAGTCAACTGTTGGGTCAGTTCGGGCGAGAAAAATGCCACTCTTTTCCGTGCAACGCTAAGATGCTGTCACTTACACCTTAGATCCAAACCTCATGACGTGATGTTCCAGCGTGTGCGAGTCTTTGACCTTGAAAAAAAAGTGATTTGAGGATTTTTGTGACTGCGTCGTCGTTTTTCTTAACGGTACATTTTCATTCTTTTTCTTTTTCGTGCAGCTATCGAGCAAGAGAAGTCCGCTTAGTTCTCGTCGACGTAGTAGCTGGAGCACGGTGCTGCTCGCTGTTGCTGTTGTTGGACGGTGATGCGCTCTCGTGTTCGTTGATGGGACGCTGTACCTTCTGGCGTGGCACCGGCTTGTTCGCCTGCTCTGAACAGACCAAATGACTTTTGTTTTATCATCAGCTTGCGCTTTGGGATTCGTTCTCACACCTGTTTTCACTTGTGTGTTGGTCAGAACACATGGATTCTTCTTTTCAATGTAGGATATCTCCCCCCTCTCTTCAATTAAAGGAATAAACCATGCCGTTACCAACGAAAACCACTGATTGTCAGCTGCTTGTGTTGTGGGGCATAAGGGGGTAGCCTTTACCAACGAGCACCACGCATTGAGAGCTGTTTGTGTTGTGGGGCAGGAGGGGAAGAGCGTGTGCCAATCTTGGATAGTTTGTGTTGTACAGTTGTCACACAGTGGCGATTTTCCAGAAATCAATGCGCATCATGATGCAGGGGGCCGGCTCATAATATTGAGTAACACCTGAGACATGTGGAACTCTTTGTTTCCAGGAAGGAATGCTAATGGAATGTTAAAGAAGCGAGGAATGAGTGTTGAGGGCAACCGGGCTCCTTTGGGAACACTGGGCCTGGTAACAGAGTTCGCTTGGGAACGGAAAAAGAAATTTAAACAGACTTCGACTTGTGTTCTCGGCGATCGCATGCTACCAGGCACAAGGCATCAGATCGACGATAAGCTTGCGCAAATTTCAGAGCCTGCATTCGAGTTCTTTTTGCGCACTCGACCGTCGAACCTGCTGTCACTTGGAAGCGAACTGAACCCTAGCAGGTGCATTCCTGATCAGCTGACTTTTTGGCTCAGGACGAGCATCGAAACCCCAAGACTGACTCGTTCGCCGGTCTGCTGTGGGGCCTGCTGTCGGCTTGTTATCCGCCTCCGGTCTGGGCAAGGAGGCATTGTCCCCAGACAAGGCCCTGGAACAGTGAGGGGAAGCCAAGCAGTGCACTACCTTGCTTTGACATGTGGCTGGGTCACAGCGGCCTTCCACTTGTCACCTAAGGAGCTAGCTGGGCTAACAGAGAGTAAGGACGGAAGGATTATCATCTCGCTGCTATGAGAGCTTCTATGCGAGGGACCATTCTTGTCTGTGATGATACAATGCAAAGCGCGACATTGGTGGCAGCGCGTGGTGGTTGACATTTTACGATTCGATCTATTTAGACTTGCGGCCCCAGCAACCGCAGTGACGACTAAGCTTACCACCAAAGCGGGGGATGTGCAGAAGTGGTGGCCAAAACGGACAGCGCTTTGGCATTCCTCTCGAGTTCGACTTCTAATCTTCGCTGGTGGCGTGTTTTAGTTCCGAATTACCATGACTGCGCCCAACACCGAACACAACAGATGAATAAATGAGTAGCAAGTGAGCTACAGTACCACTGGGTCTAGCTAGCTGTGGCCCCAGAGCATCACCACAAACAGAAGCGCTGAAACGCAAATACCTGTCATCATAATAAGAGCCCATGTCCCTGGAAAATGACACTCCAATCCAGGCATTTTCTGGCACGTTGCTGCAGTGGAAGTGCTCTTTCAAAGAAGGGCACTTGAAACATGACACTGACAAGGATATTTATTTTAATTGTTTCAAGGAAGTCCCCTGATTATGTTCTTTCGCTCTGCTTGGCCAAGGAACATTGCAGCTGCAAAACACCACAATTAAAGATGCCGTCTGACAGGTGCCTATAGGTGTTGTGGTCAATAACATAACTCAATTGCGCACACAAATACTCTACTATACGTAGCATCTTCACAACCAGTTGGTAAAGATATATGGACAATGGTAATAAAAAAAACAATTAAACTTGCATACTGGATAAAAACTTCTTGATCCCCACTCAGAGGAGAATTTAGACTGTGATGTCTGATGGAGAACATTTATCTAGAATGAAGCCCCATCCCCTTTTTTCGGGGGGGGGGGGGGGGGCGTGAAGACAAATTTTTTTGTCCGGGAGAGTGACAGGTCTATAATCACATGGAGAGCACA
>JAOWAR010105536.1:0-19360 GCA_028571005.1 Clathrina lutea | reverse complement strand
TAATAGAAATATGTCAAACATTTCTGTAGGAACTTCACTAAATATTCAATTTACTGAAAATACGGTAAAGTGAAAAAGTGAAAAATGGTGCAAAAAAGTGAGTTTATCAACTACAAATAGCTCTCAATGGTAGGATTTGTTTTCAATGTGTGCCTGGCAAGCTTTTGATTGCTGTGCAAGTTATCAAACCTCAGCCCATAAACAAGGAGATAACTTCTTGTGTAAAGTTCGTATGTGTCCAACACCATCTCTATCATGACTTATAGCCAAAAACTCAAGTCCGTGACCCCCTATTTTTTTTCTAAATTCTTTCTAGGCTTGAAATGTTGTTTCTAAATATGCAAAAAAAATTGCAATATTTCCGTAGCATCTTCTAGGCGCGAGCCTCCTTAAGGATAGCCGGAATGCCACCATCTTAACTGCTCTGCCACTTGGCCAACCCACGTCCTGTGTCCTATCCTTCCCCTCTCTTTTAAGCAAATACTTTTCTTTATTGTATCCAATAATACATGTATTGTATCATAGTGAATTTCCTAATTTTTCTTCATCCTTTCGGATTGCGTTCTTGCAAAGAGTAACATGGCTTTGTTGGTGAGACTTCATTTTGCACCAGCATCAACTTCATACTTATTCACGTTGCCCAACAGTTAGGACCAACAAACTTTCACCAAAAATCATCGTCTGCTTGCCTGCCTCACTTTGGCTCAATCGTCGACTAAAGAGTAGTTCTTACTCACCAACATCCCAGCAGCGTGCATGCCAAGTATGGAGATGACAGCTTGTTTTTGCATTTATATCTATTCCTATCGCTTTCTCAAAGAGCGTCACATTTCACTCTGTATGCGTTTGCAGGGATCAGGCTTCACATAATAAATAACAGGAATAGGCTGGGAAAAGGGTAATATCAAAGGAGAGGGTTCTGATTCTTTCAAAAAGAATTTGAAATATTCCATCATCCACTGTGTACGACAGCACATTAACTCGTGCACCGTCGCACAGTGCTGGAGAGGAATTCGATAAGGCCGCCACGCAAGCCTGCACCTAAACCAACGAGAAAAACGAGCTTACTTTCGCGGAGTGTCCCACTCGCTGACTTCTTCGGGGTCGTCCTCAGAACTGTCTCTCTTTCGCTTCCGGCGTCGCGACGGCGTAGCGTCGACGTTTGAAGCTCCGTCAACTGCGGCTGGGGCCTGTTGCCTACCGAGCCAGGCTTGGCCCATGCTGCCAGCGAGCGCGAAAGGCCGAAGGCAGCCGACAGCTACTCTGCGGCTCGCGCGTCCCAGCGCCAACACATCGAAGCCAAGAAGGTGGAACGTGCGCAACTGCCGCAGCCAACGATGTGAATGGCGGATGTCAGTGAACTTCCACCATCTACTCCAGTCGTCGAGCCGACTTCGACAAGGGCGAGAGCCGGCTGACTGAAGTTCCCGCACGTCAACTAGACCTAGATCTACTACCCATTGTCAAATATTTTCAAACCGGCGGGACGATTATGCAGCAGTAGCTTTATGCAGTGGCCAACTGCCTTGCGTAGGCATGAAGTGCAGTAGATCTACTGTACATAATTGTATACATGTAGTAGTCTACCGATCACTGCGTTGACCGCGTACACCGCACACTGCGTCGATCGGCCCGTCCGACGACGTCGACCACGATCCGATCGACGTCTCCGCGCGCGCGTGCAGTGGATCGGAGACATCGATCGACGCCGACGAGCTCATCGCATGATAGATCAATAGATCTACTAAAAAGTTGCACTGGCGATTGGCGAGTTATTATTGGCAGTGGGCGTTTGATATTAAATTTTATCGACCTCCGATCGCGTCTCCCACGCAAGATCGAGCAAATTAAAAGACGCTACGTTAAAACTAGCTAGCTGTCACGTTCTACGTCGACCGCTTTAGCATGTTTACTAGTTTAGTTTGGGGATTCAAAGGTTTCGATCAACGCAATCGAGCTCGATATCAAATGATATCAAACGCTCACTGCCATAATTATGCCAATTCAACTTTGGCCAATGATTTTTTTTCTTCGTTCCCTGTCTCTCTGCCTCCGCGGGGGGCCAACGTGATTCTCTTTCTCAAGTTTAGAATAGCTACTTTGCAAGTTCCACTCCTAAGGCAAACCCGTTCTGAGCAATGAGCCAGTCGAGGAATGAGAAACCTGCCATAACATTCCTGGAAAGTCCGGGAGGGAGAATCGGCAAACTCATCTGATTTTCTAGCATTAGACTTGAAAGAGAGAAAATTCAGGAAAAAAGAGCAAATAGTCGAGATTGGAATTGGGAAAACAAACAGTAAAAAGTATCCAAAACCAAAAAAGAAGGTTTAGACAAGTTTGGCCTAAGGAATGCAATGACGCTGTACCTCAAACCCAGCCCAGGAGGTTTAGACAAGTTTGGCCAAAGGATTACAATCACACTGACCTCAAACCCGGCCCAGAAGGTTTAGTCAAGTAACAGGCCTAAGGAATACAATCACACTGATGGGACCTCAAACCCGGCCCAGAATGTTTAGACAAGTTTGGCCTAAGGATTACCATCACATTGACCTCAAACCCAGCCCAGAAGGTTTAGTTAAGTAACTGGCCTAAGGAATACAATCACACTGATGGGACCTCAAACCCGGCCCAGAAGGTTTATGCAAGTTTGGCTTAAGGATTACAATCACATTGACCTCAAACCCGGCCCAGAAGGTTTAGACAAGGTTGGCCTAAGGAATACAATCACATTGTACCTCAATGCTGAGAGCAGCAGGAAGCTCGTTCAGCAGCTCATCTGCAACGGTAAATGACAAGTCAAATTCTTCACCAGGTGCAGGATGCAAGGTCAGGTTGCTGATACTGTCCAAAATTGACAGGGGCTTATCCATCAGCCCGTTAGAGCAAACAAGCTCTTCATGGAATGCTGTATCCTCCTGGAATGACAGTCTGTAGAGGGTATCCCACTGAGTCACAGAACTTGCCCAGGGGGAGAAGACGAGGCGGTAGCCTGGCAGGATGGGTGTGAGGGAGGAGTGGTAGTGGTAGTATGATGCAGAGAGACGAAAGAGAGCACAGTCTGTCACAGGAATATTTTCTTCGCTGAAGGGAAAGAAAAACAACGAGTTAGAGACACCAGGAAAGTTGGATAATCTCTTGGACATCTTTGCATGCTCAAAGTGGACGCTTTTTCCACATGCTTCGTCTGCCTCCATGAACAGCAACCAAGATATAAAGATCATTATAGCAATTCACGATCATTCAAGTAGACAGATTAGCTCATCCTTGAAAACTTTTGGCAGAAAGGTGGACTATCAATTCTTCTGAACTTCACTAAACAATTTTAATTTAACTGCAAAAAAAGTGAATGAAGAACATTTTTCAAGCAAACTCGATTCGTAGAAGAGGATGACATGGCAAGTTAAACACTTGAAGACCACGGTCTTCAAATGGTGGAACTTTTTGATCTCACCTAGCACGCTTGACAGCGTAGCTGAAGATCTCGCGTCGGCTGCAGTTTGGACTAAAATACCACACTCGGTCCTTCACCTTCTTGAAACACTCCGACGTTGAGCTGTTGAAGAATATCCATGACGGCCTAGTGATGAGCGGGGCGTTCCCTTGGCTGACATCGCTCTGGCTGACTGCGTTGATGCAGGAGGAAATACACGAGGGCTCGTGCTGAAGGTCCAAATCCGTCACGAACCCCTGCTGATCATAACCCTGCCATGCTTGGTTTTCACATGACACCATATTAACTGGTTTCACATAAGGCGGACAGAAACGTTTACTTGTTTTGTTCTTCACAGGGAAAAAGTCGAAGCAGTTGTGCCAGCTTCCAAAGTTGATGTTCGCCGTGCCGTCACAATTGCTTAGGAACACCTGTGTGTGGAAGAATGACACACAGGCACAACCTGTCACGTGCTTTGTGCAAAAAAGTTTTGCTAAATGCAAAGACTTCACGGGGATAGTTATTTAATGTCGTTTACAAAGACAGCTGGAAGAAACGGCTGAATGCTTGACAGCTTTCAATCTTGAGAATAAAATAGACTAATCATACGGAACAGCTTTGCACCTTAGGAAACCAATTGTGTCCATTTTCTTTCAAAAAAGAAGTATTCCCTTTTTTTTTCGGCAAACTCAATCTGACAATGCAGGAATGATAAGAGAAACGGACAGCTCCCTTGGCCGCAATACACATCAAGAGATACACTGATTCTGTGTTCATGGAAAATAAATGATTAAACAGATAGTATAAAGTAATGGTAATGAAGTCAAATTGAACAATGAAAGGACTGAGTAGACGCTGAAGAACTCACAGCACGGTCTCGCTCTGTGTGATTGTTTGGGAAGTTTATTGGGCAGAACTCTGGGTGCCGCTTTCTGTGAACATTGTACAACAGCTCCTCAAATGAGGTGGAAGACGACTTGCGATCAGCCCAAAACAGACAGCCCGATCGGGTTGCCTTGTTCTCCCCCATCCTGAAGGTAGTTACCTAAGTGGGAGAAAGTTAGCTGCGGTGAGATGAGGAAGGATGGAGTCATCACGACTACACTGCACTTCCACGGTGCTCCTGACCATACCCTCACTCTAACTACCGCAACTAAAATGAATCGATCTGAATCCAGTTTGTGACCCCAACAGCATCACCAGAAAAAGTCTGACCCAGAGATAACGGCATCACCAGAATGAGTCTAATCCAGAGCATTATGGAAGTATAATGGACTTCTTGTCAGACACAGACACACTTTGAAGCATGAACGGTTATCAAACTTGAGCAAGATATTTCTGTGCTCCTGGCTTAGTTTAAGGGTACCAAACAACCAGTCTCATCAGCTGCCAATATTTCTGTACTCCTTGTTGAGTTAAGGGTTGCAAACTACCAGACTGCAAGATATTTCTGTACACCTTGCTCAGATTAAGGGTAGCAAGTAACCGGCATAGACTGCATGTGACAAAAGTCACATGGGAGGAGGCTTGAGTGTGCAGTGCCATGTCCATGTACAGCCAAAAGGCCACCATCTTAACTGGCTGTATCAGCCAACACAGCAAAACAGGCTTCACGCGCATTACAACTGCACAAGGTCATTCCAGGAGAAAGGGCAGCAAGGGTGGGTTAGGGAGGGGGAAGAGATTACAGAAAGACTGACTGAAGGAGAATACACCAGTTGAAACCAACCCCCTTCAGTCACCACTACCACTTCTCCAAGACAACCGTGTGCAGTATGAATGCACATAGTCCATCTTAAAGCCAACTCTGTTGGGTTGGCCCATTGGCAAAGCCATTAAGATGGCGGAATTTCGGCTGTTCCGGGATGTGGTGTGATGAGTTGCTAGGCGACAGCATTGCTAGGCAACAGCATGATCAAGCCAACTTCTCATTGTCCTTTCTTTATCTTCTCTTTCGTGTGTGTTCCATTTCTCTCTTTGATTTTGAGTTCATGACGAAGACTATTTTAATGAGTTCATGCTAGAAGTCATGCATGTAGTCACAAAGCTTCTTGTGAAGGTATGCCTCCATGTTCATGCTCACCAGCAGAGAACACGAGTAGCGCCAGTTCCTGGGTTTGTACGTCAATGTTTTCACCTGGGGGCTATTGAAATCTCTCAGTTTCGATTATTGATCGCAGGCTCTCTGTTGTGTGATATTAATTCAACAGTAGAGAAACAAAAACATAAGCTAGTACTCTATGCCGTTCCCGCACAGAGTATCTGGCAACCTGTACGTTTGGATGCTTTATTGAAAACGCCGTACTATTGGAAATAGGGTAGAGACAGTTTGGCCCAAACACCCACCATGCACGTTGAAATTCAGTTTTACGCACAAGAGTTCTTGCTTTACTTTGGGGCTTTTCAGGGTTCCCAAGGAATGGGCCGTTGGGAGATGCGCTCAAGCGGGAGGCCAAAACATGTAAAAACCCACGGTCTCCTGGCTTTCAGCAAACACTAGATGAACCGTGCCCACCAAGAAAGAATCATTGAATTGATACCGGAGTCTGGAAGCACATATCAACATCTCTAGCCAGCCTTCCGTCGTGCCACATTTCTAGCCAGCCTTCGATCTTGACAACATCTGATCAGTTGAAATTTGTCGGCTGGTGGAACTATCTCCTCTTGTTAAGGATTCTTTCTCGTCAAGCACCATGTCGAGTCAAGTAAGCCACGCCATCTGAAGCGACCCAGCATCTCTCTGCCATACAAATGTACTATGCACAAACAGACAACATGCATTAAGATCAATCCACCTCGCAGCTTGCTTTTCCAGAGGCAGAAGGTGTTGTAGACTCGAAATTACTGGATTCCTCGAGGAAATTGCTTCGCACAGTTTTCAACAGAAACTTTTTTTGTTGTTGATTTGCAATTGACAGCTGACGGAGACAATTCTTTATCGTTGGACATGTGCATGGGTTGCAGAATTGCTCTGGAGGTTCGGAATTAACACATCCCTGAGCGGCTGTGGCTCGTCTGATGAAGAACCTGAGATTTTGAAATGGACAAGGAGAAAGAAAGTGAATGAAATGGGGTGCATAGTTCAGCTGTGAAGGAGAAAGATGCCTGTGAAGGAATCATTTCGGTAGGCCATCTCAACCTAATCCGCTTTCTGTTGCCCTTATCGTCGTTATTAATGCTCTTTTCTTGGTTGGGTGTGAAACGACTTGTAATTCTAAGCCAGAGGCGTGACTACAAATGCACAAGCTTTACTGAGCTTCATAACAAGTAATTTTATATTTAAACTAAAATAATCAATAAGAGAGCCATTGCAAGTAGCAGCCTGATCCACACGAGACATGCCAACATACCATGCGGAGGTCAACTCTACCAAGCTCTGCGATGTAAATTGCTCCGCCTTCAACGCCTTTATTCCCTGTCATTTCTAGATGCCCCGTGATGTTGACTTTGGAGTTAATCACCACTAAGGCTGTGCCTTGGTTATTCTTGAAGTACCTGGAGTGAGGATATTTTCCGAGAAACAAAGAGGCACAGCCAATCATGCAGGCTCTCTTCATCTTTTAATGTAATGGTTATGGCGCTGGATTCCTGACTCAACACCAGTCAGATACTGAGAGACTACTGATTATGAGAGAGGGAGAGAGAGAGAGAGACACACACACACATACATACTGAGATGGTAAAAAGGAAAAAGGGGTATGTTGGCGCTCTCCTGTGACTGCTTCTTTACTCATGAGAAGACTGGGAAGACGCGCTAGAGTTGCAAAGCATTTCTCACACCCACTCTGCAGAAGAGTTTTTTGGAAAAGGTTAACTAATTGTCAAATCACTAGAGCCATGCAAGTGCTTCATGGCATTTTCGTCTCAACTGCAATTGCTGTACCAAGGAAATGTCATGCAAACCAGTGCAGGCCATGATGACGAGAAGCTGAACACTTTGCTCACACTCCAACTTGTTGTTTGTGGTAATCAATCATTTCTCGCCATTGAGCCCTTTCCCTTAAAGAGGTGCTTGAGACAGGTTATGTGGCTTGACCAGAATGACTTCCAAACGTGAACCAATTAGGTGAAAACACATGAGCGGTGGCTGCTCATCAAGGAGACACTCTACCACGCTCTAAAAGACACAGTGTCGAGTAACCATTTTTTTGTTTTCAAAACTTCGGTTATGCTCCTATGAAAATGTCACATTTTCGATGTGACGACGTGAGTGTATGGGAGCAGGGAAGACAACTAACGCTTGAACATCAAAATTATCTACAGCCAAGCCTGCAACTTAATGCAAGAAGGCACCGCTGGAGTGATGACCGACTCACAGAGAGGTTTGGTGAAAGCAGTAGGAAATTGAAAGTGCAGACCATCCGTGACCTAGCCACACTGACCTTACATCCGCTGAGCTTTATTCAGCCTCACTGACCTTACATCCGCTGAGCTTTACTCAGCCACGCTGACCTACATCCGCTGAGCTTTAGTCAGCCACACTGACCTTAAATCCACTGAGCTTTAGTCAGCCGCACTGACCTTAAATCCGCTGAGCTTTCCCATAATATTAAAAATCATTTTAAAACAAAAAGGAAAAATTGGAAGCAAATGACCGAATCATTTTCGAAAAGTAACGTTAAGGGCCCCCTTTATCAGAATTCTCAATACCTGGAAGTGACTGTGGTCAGATATCAGTGACGACCATTTTGTAACCCTCTCTACCACTGTACTGTATGCAGCCCTCTCTATCACTGTACTGTATGTAAGCCTCTCTATAACTGAACTGTATGTAACCCTCTCCACCACTGAGCTGTATGTAACCCTCTCTATCTCTGCAGTGTATTTAACCCTCCTTATCACTGTACTGTATGTAACCATCTCTATCACCGTACTGTATGTAACCCTCCCTATCACTGTACTGTATGTAACCCTCTCTACTACTGTACTGTATGTAACCCTCTCTATCACTGTACTGTATGTAGCCCTCTCTATCACTGTACTGTATGTAACCCTCTCTATCACTGTACTGTATGTAACCCTCTCTATCACTGGACTGTATGTAGCCCTCTCTAACACTGTACTGTATGTAACCCTCTCTATAACTTCAATGTATGTAGCCCTCTCTATCACTGCATGTACTGTATGTAGCTGTAGCAACCACCAAGAAAGAAGCTGGATATTTTGGACTCGCTGATGCCGGGAATGTCTAATCTCCAAATAACCAACTAACATAAATTTTGAGAAAGCGTTCTTTTCGTCAAGGTCACATAACAGCTCATTGCAGTCCTTCGTGATCATGCATATGGGGGAGTGTGGCCAGTTACAGGGCATCACTTTATTTTGGTGAAGAGTTGCAAAAGATATGATGTGGGGAGTCATGATCGACTGATCCGACCTGTGTGGCACTGTACATGACCGCTTAAAGGGCGTGGCTGGGTTTCGGGGGCTGACAGGAAATCCAATCAGGTTGCAACTATTTCTTGTGAGATGAACGTATCGTGAGGGTATTGAGGGGTTTGAGAGACTTACGTGCCGTCAAGAAAGTGTGCTGCAGTGTTTCGAAGAAACACCGCTCCAAACCCTTTGTTTGATTGGAACGAGCAGTTTCGCAGCTCAAGACCGGCGCACTCTTCCAGGTCAATCACTGCTTCACGTCCTCCCACATTGAGAGAGGGATCGCTGACATCGATGGTCGATTCATGGCGTGTAGTGAAGGCGAACAAACTGCCCGCAGGTCGTCGACCTCCCACCTCGCCATGCCCAGCTTGGTTGGATTCGAAGATGCAGTCCTTCAACAAAGCGCTGTTGCCCGTGTGTCCATCTAAGCCATGGGTTATGTCGAAGCGAAGGCTCACCGCACCGCCCAGCTGTCTTGCTGTGTTTTTATGGAACATGCATAGATTGAGGGAGACCTGGTTCGATCTCACTCGCAAGCTGTCGAAGGAAATCTTTAATGCTCCACCGATCAGACCGCTGTTGTGCTCAAAGTGGCACTTCTCGAACGAGACGGTGTTCTTCGAAACACCCTTGGACGTGTGGAGGAAAACAACCAGCACCGCAGACGACCTTTGACTAGAGATGCTAGTGAAGTGGGTGTCTTCAATGGACACCATCCGGTTGGTAGCGTCGTCGCGGAACTCCACGTGCAGCGCTTTTGCCCGCACTTCGTTCGAATCCACAGGCATCGAGGCGAAGGCTGCTACGGAGCTGCCCAATTGATCGAACTTGCATCCCACCATCCAGACGTCTGATCGATTCTCCCGTTCTGCTAAAGGCAAATCAGACTCGAACATGAAGGTCAAGCTGACGGCCGGTGCAGCAGGACTGGCTGCGGACCCCAAGTTGTTCACATTGTTCGCGGATACTGCGCTGCCTTGGACGGACAAGTCTCGGAAAACAACCAAACTCGAGTCGGTTACACTAATCGCCCGGCTGGCTTGAGTCATAGAGAAGGTGCAGGTTGTCAAATTCACGTCGACCGACCGTTCGATTTCGACGAACAGAAGCATCAGCCGTTCGTCTCCAGTTGAGAAGCGAATTCCCTCGATCTTGACGTTCGAAGAGTTGTGAATGGAGAGAAAAACGAACTTGGCCGTTCCGTCATCGCTTTCAGCTTGATTGTCGGCAGGGCTGCTCGAGAAATCCATCGTTCTTGAAGTAATTCTCGACAGGTTCAGCTTGACGATTACCTCAACATTGTCACGGCACTCCGCTTCGCTGTCAGTATCGACACTTATTGTCACGCCAGTGACGTTGACGAGAACGACTGGCGAGCTTGCATGAAGTTTACAGTTGGCCACCGAAGACGGGCGGAGAAGAACCACCATCGGTCGCTGCTGATTGGGTTGTATCCGCGCCAACGCCGAGTCGAGAGACGAACAATTCCACGTCAAGGAGCCGGGACCAGAGACACACATCCCTTTCTTGTTTGTGGCGACGGGACTGGTTCCAAGCAAGCTGGGAATTACGTACACAGTGGTAGGATCGGAGCCGACAACACCCACAGTATGCAACGAGCTCACTGCTAGCAGCGCAAACGCCAGGCTGAGCAGACACTTGGGTCCAACGTGGCGACTCATAGCTGCCCAGTTGGGCTCTAGAGCGCCTGAAAGCTGAAGAACTTGCTTCATGGTGAAAGAAAGCGAAATGCTATAGCTCAGCCAGCGACGAACAGCACCGGCGTGCCTTCAACTGCCGAAGAGCTGCGCTATTTCAAAAGCTTTATAAGAACGGGCTGGTCCATCAAGATCCACGTATTCATTTTTTGCCGTGTGCAACTGAAGGCTGTTGTGGTGAGGCTGGCAAGACATCATTTGTCCAGCCGGTTATGACTTGGAAAAGAAACTTCAATTCCGGCGTCACTCGCCGGTGCTGGTGTGTGGCCGGCAGCTGTGTGGATACCGCTAAACTCATGTCGGCTGCATAGCCCTCTGGAGCCGATAAGGTCACTGAAAGAACTAGAAAGGCGCTTCTTAGTCCAAGCTTCGATTGCATCAACCGGCCACCGCGTAGAAAGTAGATGTAGCTGCACTGGAACTTATTAGCCGGACGATCATGGCGTGTATGGCGTACTCATGGCACGGACTGAGAACCGCCCTTTCTTTTTCTTCTTTCCTTGTCTCTCTCTCTCTCTCTCTCTCTCTCTCTCACACACACACACACACACGTTTGGGAGTTTGTTATTTCAGTCATTTTAGTGTACCCCGTATGAGAGGGAAAGCTCGACCAGGCATGAGGGTGGCTTTTTGGAACCGGCCTTCACTATCCTCGTCAACGTCTTTGTCGGATTTTGACGATTTGAGCGACATCGTTGTCGTCGCCGACGATGAAGAGTTAAGACGTTCACGCTCCCGTTCGAGATCCCATTCGACAAGCCGGTGCATGGGTGTTCCGGCCAATCCTGTTCCACATGCCGTGAAGAAAGCCACTGTGAGGGTTTGGAAAGGTCTCATCTTCATCAGGCGCAGATGTCTAATTTTGTCTTTTTTTACGGAATTACCACTTGATTAGTGCTCTTGCCGGAATACATGTGAGCTGCGCAGCCCGAGCCTTACTGCCAGCCAAACTGCCCCATGCAAGTTACAGAATCGACGCCCGCGCCCGTATTGACGCCAACGTCACGGAGTCCAAACTTGAAATTGCCGTCATTCTTGCGTAATCACTTGGTGCCAGCACCGCGACTTTGAAAAGCGTAATACGTTTTTCAAAGCCGCAGGCTCCGTCGCAGTGTCCCTTTAAGTTCTGCCCAAAATGCGAAAGAAGACAAAGCATTGGTTCAAGACCCGAGAAAGTCGCTGTGATTTTATATAAACTTTTAACTGAAAACTGAAACAATCTACGTGGTGCACTGTACTGGAGTAATGAGCAAATCTACGAGGGTATGAGGGTTTTTGTAAAGAAGAACAAGACTTTGTTGCCTAGAACATGACGATTGGGTGTGCCAACTGTCAGTGCAAATGACAGAGCCAAAGTTGAAATAAACTCACGGGAGGGAGCGCTGTGGACACAGTCAGAAAGCGTCAACTTTGTAACACACGCACCCGGCAGTTTCTTTTTCTGCTGGTTTATCGTCTGCAATGCCATCCGGCGTCAAATGATGTAATACGAGCAAGAACAGACACGAGATTGGCCGACCTTTCGATCGAGTTCTCGGAGAAAAATCATACCGTCGCGAGTACTACTGTCGCGTCGCATGCTGTCTCGCGCGATGTCGTTTGTACAATGATAATTGCACAAAGTTGCCGGTTAGCGAGTTGTACCGCAGGCAACCAACCCCACCGCAGGCTGTTCGGTTTCAGTCGTCAGAATGCGTTTCCGTGATAGTTATCAGGAAGGAAGTGGAAAATATTGAAAGCTACAGGAACTTCTTCAAGGACGACATTTCGGGAAGCACGTTGTGACAAAGACATGCGAGTGCTAAGCCCGCGATTTTTTTCTTTCTCTCCGGCCGTAAGTCTGCTGGTCAAAAGACACTTCAGGATGACGATGACGTGTGGGTGGCGGAAAGTCGGGTGATAGTCTCGTCTGCTAGGCGATTTGGTGCCGCAGGTTCGAGTCCCGGTCTCGTCACGGAGCTTGAGCTTCATTAAATTTTCTTCGATCAGTATACATGTATTTCCTCCACGCACGTCACATCTCTTCTTTCCAAAAGACTTCGATCGCATTCGACTTCATGTAGCCCCCTGCATGACAGCCTTGGCTTGAGCTCGCTTGCATGTTTCTGAGTGACACTTCGTTCATCTCTGCGGGTGCATTTCGGCATAGATCCGTCCAGTGACCGTGGCACTCTTTGCTCTGAACTGCGAGTGCCAAAGGACTAGCCAAGTGCCAGGGGAGGTCGAATCAAAGTGGAGTTATTTTTTTTCTGTCGAGTTGGCAGAAAAGCTCTCCTCTTTGAAGGCTGACCACGGCAACCTATCCTCTGTCCAGTGTGCGACTGCAGCTGAGAAAGAGAGCAAGCAGTGCAAATGTACCTTGCTTGTAGTACTCCTGCCTGTGTAATGCGTACAAGCGAATACTTCCTTTTGCGCGTGTATAGCACACGGGCTAAGTGCACGTTAGCCTGACCCGACTCTCAAATTATCAAAAAATTGTGTTTTCCAGCAGCTATTTTGAGAAACTGAAGGCGCGGCCCCGGGGCACATGTACAATCGAAATTCTTTGACGCCCCGTCAAAATTCTTCCTCATTCAATGACTTCCCTTTAGATTCTTCCATGCGGTTTTCGGCATACCACTCCTAATTTATTATTCCAAAAGGTGAAAGAAAAGATGTTCAAAGTGGCATTTACTCGCCGGAGGGGGTCTTTCCCTTATACACGTCAAGGTTGACGGGAATCGCGCGGCCCACGTCAACATCGAAGAGAAAGTTGTCTACCCTCGTGGGACCTGCTCACCGCGGCAACAAATACTGGAGACTCTCTTCTATTCACAGTTGCAGCTTATGATGATGTTGTTGCATTTATTGACCATGGAGTTACACTTCCAGCACCGGCTTCTTGACGCATGGTCACATTCTATTTTCCCCTGCTTTCCAGTCAACTTTGAGAACTTTCCTGGATAGTTTCGTAGAAGGAAAACGCTGGTATGGATTGGCAGGCTCGGCAGTATACCTCATTTCTGCCTGCGCGTTCTTTCCTGTATATAGTTGGGAACAATCGCTGAAACAATACGTAAGACCTGGTATTTGGAGTGTGCACCAGCGGAAACTGTACCACCCTAGTCGAAGTTAAAATATGGTACAAGCACGCGCTTGTGTATGCAATTGCAACACAATTCAAAGTGGCGCCATCCCGATCGATTGAACCCCGGCCGCTGGCCTGCCAGAACAGAGCGGCTTTCTCCTGGCCTCGTGCATATACATGTAGTCTTCAAGTCTTGCTTATGTTCAAGTCTTGCTGCGAGAAGCTTTTGTACCGGAATGGTTACTGTAGAGCACTGAGAAGATAGACAGGGCACAGAAGGTAAGCGTCGGGAAGGGCCAACTGATCTGTCGTTTTGCGCAGGACAATGAGAAGCGGGCAAGATCCTTATCGAAGCGCATCCGTGGTCTTGTGGCGAAGGTACGAAGTATAAGGCTGGGCTCGGGCTGAAGATCGCAAGTCATTCAGCCACCGGTCGTGGCCTATGTGATCCCAGTGATCACTTTTTCTCCTGACAGGCCGCAAAACTTCACTCTATCACACACTCGAAAGTCCTGGTCGTGGTAAAGACAGGGAGCGGTAGAGTACATTTGTACTCTTCAGAAAAACGTGGAGCGAGAGGGCCTTTGCTCTCTAGTTTGATCGATGGGCAAAGAGTTGGTTGAGGTGAGAACGCTGCGCTGGCTGCTGCCGACATCAGTCCTTCTGGCACCTACTCGTCAATTGCAAGCAGTTTTACACTCGTTCCGCGTAAATCCCATTCATAGGTTTTCTTTGAAAACCACAAAGGTTGCGAAAGGCCAGGTCTATATAGGTAGAGCACTGGACTTCTGCAATTCTCGTGGCTGCAAGCAAGATTTTTTTTCGAACACGGTGGCAATCTTCCAGTCAACAGTGAAATTCATCATTCATCAGTGTGTTGTTGGAAAGATGTTAATATCCGGTGAACCGGAACGTGACGATGTAGACTGACTGTCAAGGTGAGCCAGGTACAACTGACAAAGGCAAGTTGTATGTGTAAGATTGTGGTTCCAAGATGTCTTCTTGTTGCGAAGATAAGTGTGAAGCAGACCCTGGGAGTTCCGCAGGTTCAAGTTGTACCTCTTGCGGGTAGATCGACTGGACGAGGTCTTTTACAGACTTTAAATCCTTGTGCACCTTTCCCAGTTTCTCCACCGCAGTGGGAGCTGCGTCTCCCGCAGTTGACGCATCGCTCTGTCACGATCCTCTGCAAAGCGTCGTGGAGAAGAGATCAGCTGCAGGTGACACATGGGAGGCTTTCTATACAGTGATGGAGAGAGAAGGAAGGAGATTAGCAGGGGTCAACATACCTATTAATCAATATAATCTAAACATACTAAGAAGGACATTGTACGTGTTTGAGTTGAGCCTGAAGAACACCTGTTTGTTGCAGGTGTCGTAGGGCTGTAGCTGCCTTGGCGGTTGAAGCATGAATTAGCCTTGTAAAGAGGATGCAGGCGTCACGACAGGAGCGCTTGGTGGAACACAGATTATTCAACGGATAAAATGTGTCCGTCACGACCCGGCTTTACGCATTGCAACGGGATGTTACTGTCAGGTCCAGAGTGGCTCTTTTCAAATTTCGTAGGATAATGCTCCACAGCTGTATGTGTGAGCAATATGTACGTTCCAAACGACTTTAAAATACCAGTCATGTATGAGGAAAGTTGGTTTCATAAAGTGTGGCAGTAGCACTTGTGCCTCCGATTTTGCTACACAACCAACAATTTCCTCACTTTGAGGAAGTCAGAGCACCAAGGCATAGCCAACCATTTCAGTATGCTCCACTTCAATGATCAGCCTGTCACCTATCGAAGTTAGATTGGTGACTGTCCCTTGGCACAATACACCTCGATCTGACTATGACCAAGCGCTCTCCCATAAAATTCTCCAGCACTCTCCTGTGCCTAGTCACGGCTTTCTCAGCTTTCTCATTCAACCTCTCCATGTTGCTCCTGCTACAATCGTGCCTTGAAAGTGGCCATCAAGATCTTGAACAACATCTGCTGTGCGTGCTGATTCACGTTCAGCTGGTCACAAGTCAAATGAGTCAGTTCTAAGAAGCATGACCAGTCATGAATCATCCAACAGGATATGACTATACATGAAATTGAACTGTATTGTCTTGTTTGCATAAGTCAAGTTAAGTGAGCACCAGCATTCCAGGCGTATTCATGAATCATGATGACTACAGGTAGGATGAAGTATATGTGAGTACAAGGATCTACTACAGCAGTCATAGACGGGTAACGGTTTTGTTTATGCTTCGAACAGCATGATTGACTTTTAAAAGTTTGAGTTTTCATCTCTAATCGCAAGTAAGTTTATTTGTCCACAGGGAGTGAAGATTGAGAGCAAGAGAGAGTGGAGAAACATCGCATTTGGGGAAAGAAGTCCATGTGTTGACAAGGCAAACAGGATGAGAAGAAGAGTTGACACAACTTTTTATTTTTCTTGTATTGTTATTTTTTGTTTCTTTCTCTCTCGTTCTTGTTTCTTTCTTTCTTTCTCTCTCTCTCTCTCTCTCTCTCTCTCTCTCTCTTTTTAAGCCTATGCATTTACACGGGGAAGAAGTTTAAAGAGAGAGACAATAGAGATTGATTTTCGAAAGCAGCCCCATGAGTTTGCAGGGTGAAAAGGCTGACAAAAAGAAAATGCTGAAAAAGAAGAAAAACTTTTTTCATTTTCCATCTTTCAAGGAGATCGCACATGAAACATTTCTATGGTGCGCTACGGACTGCTTTAGAACACAAACACGCACATGAAGAAAGTACATGAAGACAATATGATGTACAGCAACATGGGTGGTTGCGATGGTGACACAGATATGACTGCGTGACAGGGCAATGCAGTCAAGGCCAAAGTATAGAATTTGAAACTGTTTCCTCGGATGGATCAAAAGGAAACCCTGCATCGTGGTCAAGGTCTGAGAAATCAGACGTGCAACGCTAAGAGTCTTCACTGGGGATGGAGTAAACAGGTTTTGGCTGCTGCAATGCTCGGGCAGGACACCATTCGTAAGATGGTCCTGATAGAGCTTCATGCGGCGACATTCACCTTCTGAGATAAGATTGCAGATTGAGTCTTTGATTAACAATACTCCCTGAAATTGAATCGAGGGATTGCTTGTCCTGAACAACGCTGTCTCTGTCGATAAGAAATCCCCTCAGCTCTGCCTTCCATGCGACAAGCTCCTTGTCGTAGCCTGGCCGGGCTCTTGGTTGACTCTGAGGATCCTTCAGTGCCAAAGTCCAAAGGATATGTGACATCTTTCTTGCTGGGCGAGTTTGTGCTCAATCAACCTTTCTACTCACCAGCACCACTAAACCGTTTCTTTGGCCGCAACATCTGCAATCCTGGTTGAAACGTTGCAGCCGAAGAAACGGTTTCGCGGTGTTGGAGAATAGAAAGGTTAATTGAGTGCAAAAGATATGTTTGTCCGCAGCTGGCAAAAACTGTCTTGGTTACGGATTGCACTCCGCCAAAAATCTGCATCGGGCTCAGTCGTAATCTAAACCTGAGAAAAAGAGAGTGCACAATACAGCTGCATGCTTAATTGTAAGCTAGTCGATTACAAATGTATCAAAATTGCAGCCATACTCTCTTCCCTTCCCTGCAGCTGGCAACCACAACTAGACAAATCAAGCTTAAAAGAAAAAAGACAGGAAAAGAAGAAAAGAGATCTCATATTTTTTGAGGAGACACAACTGATACATCATCAAATCTTTGTTGTTTGATTGTACTCTTCCAAGACTGCATCCGATGCAAGGTGTGAATCACCACGTCCAGATCTGCTCACAAATTGCAGAAATCACAAAATACTTTTTTCGCTGTTTTGTTTTTCTTAAAAGAAAATTATGGTATAACTTACCGACTGAAAGAGTGCCTGTAATTCAACATAGCCTTTAACTCATCTGGTTAAGCGAGGTTGTCCAACTCCAGGGGGACGTCCAACACTTGATAGCTGGAAAAAAGACCACTTGGAGACATGGAAAAATCGTTGCTAAGTGCAGGAACTGCACTGAGCACACCTTGGATAGTAGCTTTAATGTACGAGGAGGCTGCACCGTCTCCAGTCTCCAGCCGAGTTGCGCAAGGACTTCATCGTTATGTCGAGTACCATGGCAGTACATCATAATTTCCATTCCGAAGTGGCAGCACTGGTCAAGAAGAACGTGATGGTCTTATTCTGATCTTTCGACTTGACCCCGTTGAGGACACCTTGGACACTCTAGTTGTCTAGTGACGGTAAGCTTAGACAGTATAGACAGAGCAGTTCATCAAGCACAACTTCTATATTCCGGATGATGTCATCAAATGTCTTATGATGATCTCTCCCTGATTGAATGTACTGCAGCTGTCGTTTACTGTGATATCCCTGAGACAACGCAAATGCCTTGTACCTAAATTCCCGGTTGAACTCAAGGAAGGCCCTACAAATAATAAACTCCATGTGAAGACCACTCATGCGTGGAACAACCCAGTCAAACTCACCCTCTGCCCAGAGCATGCTGCTGTCCACAATCGGCTTAAAATGAGCTGCTCAACCCGAGCAAGCAAACTTACCTTGGAGCCAGGTCTAGTCAGGTGCCTGCGCCACAGGAAAGTCTGAAGGTCCTCAACTCGCAACGAAGAAGTATCAACCCAACCGAGAGAAGTGAGATTCTCCTTGTCAGCGATAACCCTTGCCTGCCTCTTGAATGGCCTTCCTTGTAAGCATGTGAGGCACACCATCGAACGTTACGACCAACCACTCACGCTCAGTCCCTCCGTATCTTGTCACACCTGCAAATTGACCAATGTGCCTAAGCAGTTCCTTTACAGCAGCAAGAGACGATGGATTGATGAAGCATGGCTCAACCAACTTTGCTACAGCGGGAGGGACTGACTGAGAGAAAGAGGTTGCCTCTTGTCGAACATCTGATTCAAGGGCAACGCGACCTTCTCTCACCAATGGATCCCAAAAGATATGGTGAGCAATCTGTCGACGAACTGGAGGCTGCCTGTGCAATTGTTGGTTATTTCCTCCTGAGCTGCTAAAGCCGCACGGATGTTTACCACATCACACTGGTCATTGCTGCAGCTTTGGACTTTCTCAAAAAGCACTTACAGCTATGGCATTGCATCATGCTCACTGTGCGTGTCTTTTCAAGAAGAAAAGCACCGCACATGACTAATTGACCGCTTGGCTAACTCAGATCTACTACCACGGACAAACAGTTCCTTGCCCTCGTTATTACTGCCAATGGTGGGAGTGGAAAGCTCATGCTCAACTTGCTCGTCAGCATAAGTGCCTGGGTCCAGGTATGCCA
This sequence comes from Clathrina lutea, assembly GCA_028571005.1. Classification (NCBI taxonomy): domain Eukaryota; kingdom Metazoa; phylum Porifera; class Calcarea; order Clathrinida; family Clathrinidae; genus Clathrina; species Clathrina lutea. Next base: position 475 of record JAOWAR010105536.1, on the reverse strand, counting down.
GCAGAGGTTTGACCTGGTCTTAACGAACAATCCCTCTCCACGGCCTGGCACTCGAAGGCGAGCTCTAGTCCAAGCTATCATTGCTCGGCACTTTCGGTGAGTGTGCTGTTTCAATTTCTACTTTCTCCCACTTCCACATTTCTTTCTTTGTCTTGTCTATTCTGTGGAAGTCTTTCCGTTGGTCCTTGCATGGAATATGCCAGCCCTGTGTGGGATTGCTTCTCTTATGGTGATTCTGCTGCTCTGGAACGCCTTCAACTTTCTCTCCCTCTCCCTTTCCTGTCCGTGCATCTTGGGGCTCATCGCTCTTCGGAACTGTCGAAGTCTCAACTTCTTCAACATCTTCACTGGCCAACATCGAGTTGGTGCGGCAGAAGCTTGTTATTTTGGCAGCTGAGGAATGGGCACGGTCCTCCTGCTCTCATCACCGTGACAAAGCTTCCCATCTCTGTTGCTTCTAGATTTCATTATAGAC
>JAOWAR010105425.1:0-12182 GCA_028571005.1 Clathrina lutea | reverse complement strand
ACTCTTCTGCTTTCTCGGACCCGTCCTGGTGCCAGGCGAGAGGAGCATAGCTAGCCTTGAAGCCGGTTTTTTTTTTTAACCGGCGGATTGGTCTGGCAGTAGCGACCGCGACTCTCGTCTGGCTAGGCCCTTTGCCGCGCAGGTCGGGATTCCGCATCCATCTTTCATTTTTCCGAGGCTCGTCTATTAATTAAAACCTTCGACAATTTATGATGCCATCGATTCGAAGCTCTGAGATGGAAACCTCACGTGCACCGCACTGGCGGGGAGCAGGGAGCAGGGAGCAGGGAGCAAGGAGCAGGGAGCAGGGAGCAGGGAGCAGGGAGCAGGGAGGGTAGGACTGGAGATTATGCAAGAACCTCAGTCCGGGACCTGAACAGTCAACTCCATGTAGCCTACGCTGGGCTGCACCGCCTGACAAACTGTGCAGCTGGCCGCGCCGCGTTCGCCTGGCGGAGGCGTAAGGAGATGGTGTGGTGGTGCAGGTGCATGCGGATTAATGCATTGTGTACATTAACGGGCACAAGGCGCGAAATGACACGAAGCCTGATGATGACTGCTAATGCCACACCGTGGTTCCTGCAGCACCTGCCGCCAGGTAACAGACTGGACTGACCGATCGTGTCCAAGCTCCTCGTGTGTCGCCCGTTCCATGGATCTTGTGCCAAGAACGATAGTCGACGTCGGCAAGATCCGACATGCCGTGAAGTAGCCGCTAGCGGGCGTAAACGTTGACGTCAAAACTCGTGAGATAGCCGGGAGGAAGAAAGAGATGGAGCTGGGGAAGTTCAACATGCTCAGAAGAAAAGGGAACGCGGAGCGAGTTTTTCGAAAATTGACCGGAAAAAGACTCGAACAGGAATGTGCCCTATAAGCTTATCTCGCCGCGAACGCCTTGTACGGCGTCGCTCTTCTTCCCCGTCACTTGGACGTTTTGGACCAAAGGCTACTATTCCCGGAAGAGGCATGGTCTAGGCAATCAAGTCGAGATCGCTGCGAACGCAGTGTGTACGAAGTCTTAGGGAAGCCTCGGTGTGGAAAAATGGATGAAACGGAAACTAAAGCTAGCACAAGGGAATTAGGAACGCGGACGCAGGACCGTGGCCTCTCTGAACGAGTTCTTCAGCCAGACCGATGCGCATGCTCAGGATCGTGGCCTCTCTGAACGAATACTTCAGCCAGACCGATGCGCATGCCGACCGGGTCAGTGCAGACAAGTCCTTGGCGAGCTTTGCCAGATATGACGTCCCGCTTATCAAGTACTGGGCAGTACCGGCATGAAAAGGAGAGGGTCCGATCTGATCTGCCCGGACTTGATCGTGATCCGGGGAGGTGGACGGTTCACCCTGAATGAATGGTTGTGCCGCCATTGCCTTCAGCCGTGAGCGGCAAGGTAGCCATGTGTGTACTGTTTTACAAGCCGGCTCAACAGAACTTGGAAAGTAGCCGGCGCACTGATCCGTCTCATGCCGTGGCCGTGGGTCAGAAACTTCCGCACTAGCGGGAGGTCTGTCGAACGAACGTCGGAGCGATCGCGATCAAATTGACTGATGATGCAGAGGGAGAAGTGTGCGAGCAGCTTCACTCACTGTTCTCCGAGATTTAGGCTTTCGCTTCACGCAGCCACGCTCGTTGCTCAAACCAGTGTGGACAAATTCACGCAGTCAACCCTTATTCAGTCATATCCGCAATGAGGAAGGGGAGTTCACGAAAGGTCACCGTTAGCTACCGGCAGCAGACCTGGTCCTTTCGGTCCTCCACTTTACATTTATTGGCCGTTTTCTGTTTGCTTCGCTGCAGTTTTGCCTTCATTGTCTGTCTTTGTTTGTATGTTTCGGTCATGTTTGAAAGGGAGAGCCCCATGATAAGATCCGCTACCGGAAATTCCCCCTATTTTAAATCATGAAAATAGACATGCGAAGGGCATTTTCAAGTTTTTAACTACAATTTTGAATTGAAATCTCATCAGATTTCGACGTCACTGTGATCGGCTGCTTGTCGTGTAAGACGCCACGCGGGCGTCAACCAAGAACCGTGGCACGCTGAGCTTTGCGCAAAGAACGTCCAGCACTGCACACGACCTTCGGGCTAGTCGTGCCCTGCCGAAGTTTTGTGACCGATGGCCCGGAGCTAGTACTTAGTTGAGAAGAATTGTTCACCTGGATATCTGTGCGGGCAGTGACATTTGACTTCGCACACCGGGGGAAGAGAGTCGTTGTGCGCGGTACATGAAAAACCGCTCTCGTGAACTAGCCGGCCGACAGCTACCTCCCAGAGCAGGTCTTCACGTATGCGGCGGAACTGCTGCCAATCAATGTGGACGCTGAACTACGTTCGGGGCCTCACGGCGGCGCGGAAGGAGCCTTCTCTCGACCTAGCTCAACCAAACGGTGAGTACACACAGAGAGGGTGAGAGCGCGAGATAATACCCCTCCCCTCCCGACGTAGGCAACTCAGTGAGCATGGGTAGGAAGATCAACTGATCACGAGGCTTCCACAAAGATACCGTCGCCTTGTCCACAGCTGTTGTTTAAACCCCTGTAAGTTGGCAGTCGCTGTGTGCACCTCGCCAGGAGAGAGAGAGAGAGAGAGAGAGAGAGAGAGAGAAAGAGAGAGAGGGAGATTGTGGCAGTACCCATCCCGTCATTACGAGGTGTTGAGTTTGCAGGAGAGCTCCACGTAAACCAGAGTCAGAAAGTTAAACTTGCGCTTGTCTCAGAGCGACATGCTGCAATACCATATGTGCTGTGCGCAGGCTAGGCGGCAGTGCGAAACTCATTTCGTTATGTCAACGGGACTGGGCGCCATCACAGCTAGCTCGCCGTGGGCCTCGAAGCACCGCGACAAGCAAGCAGGTGACAAACGTCGGATCGATCCGGTAGTACTGTCAATCATGGCATGTTCAGCTGCAGGACACAAGTTGCAAGGGCCTAGACCGCCAGTCAGTCAAACGTAGAGAGAGAGAGGTGGGCGTGCTTCAGGCCTTTGCCCCAGCCACGTGTCGATCTGCGCAAGTCATCAGAAAAGGTCGAAGGATATGTTTGTTTCTCATGCACACAGATCCTGTAATTTTTTAAATATCTAAGCAAGCATACCGAGGTGAGGTATTGAGAAACAGATACGCGTTTCGGCATCTCAGCTTTATTGTTGCATTCACTCCTATGCAGACTCTCAGAGCAGCACACGTGCCCCCTTAAATATTTTCATGTTTTTTTTCTTCTCACATGCACCTGTACACCCTCGCCAGCAGCAAAGCCCTCACACATGAAAAAAAAACACTTTTCTTCAGAAAAGTTTTATCATTTTCTGTGACAGGCGATCGACAGCGTAGACGCTGTAACGTCTCAATAATATTGGCACTCATTCCCTCACCTTCATGGCCTTGTAATATACAGTCCTGAAGACCTTCAACGTCTCAATGACACAAGTTGACAGGGCAATTGCCATCGACCGTGCTGAGAAACCTGCTCAGGAGCCTGATTCAACCAGTGGGGAGCACGGACAACTTGAAGTTACTATGGCCTTTAGATCTGTTTATCCATGGGGTATCTGGAGTATTCTAATTGCAAAATCTTTAAGGTCTCTGGCACTGAATTTAAAGGGGAAAAGGGAGAAGTTTTTTGATCTCCTTCGAAATTCAATGTTGCCACTACAATGTTAGGCCCCATAAACTAATCACTCCCCATGTACGGTCACATTCCAACAATAGGTCACTGCATCACACCTCTTTGCCAAGGCACCGTGATGCCCCATAAGTGGTCACCGCCCCATGACGGGTTAATTGGTTGGGCACAAGAATTAATTTTCGTCTTGAAATGGGGAAATGCATGCCTTTCAAGAAAAGCATCTCCTAGAGGGTACGTGCTTGAAGCCCGTTGGAAATGGGGAGTTTGAAATTTCTAGCCTTTTAAACTTTGAGCATTTCTTGGTGCTTGTGAAATAATATACTTTGCACACTTTCCTAACATATGACAGTAATTTTCTGACATCACAAGTCCAACTTTTTGTGGTGTCTGGCACATATGGTTCTTTCATGCGTGTTGCCGTTTGTGACAGCAACTTTTCTCGTTGGTGCCCTTCCAGAAAGCACAATTTTCTGTCAGCGAGCGCTGAAAAGTATGATCAATCCGAACTTTCGTGTACGCTCGGCTCATTATCTGGCTAATCGGTTATTGTAACAAAAGTAAGAATAAGCTCAGACCGGAGTTTCACACAAATTGAAAATTGTAAAGGGTGCGGGAGGTTTTTTTTTTAAGCCTTTCAACATTAATTACTAACATTTTTGGAGCTTGCTGTAACAATCTCTCATACATGTCTTCAGTCCACAGCAGCAACTTTTCCCTTCATTCTGCAGAGGTAAGAAAGGTGTGACTTGCTGGCTATGCATTGGGATTCATGATCCAGCGACCCTGTATAGAGTCATGACTGCTTACCAGGCATGACTCGGGCATGCATGTACAAAGCACACTGCAGCTCAGTCAAAACTGGCTTTTCAAACAATACTCTGCGAAATGTCATGGCCCACTTGGCTGAACCAGCAAATGTGAACGCATATGCCTAACAGGCCTAAGGCCCATGGGTTAAATCTTCGAGGCTTAATTGAGTTGAATTTGCAACTTCTTTCATTAAACCAAGTAGTAAATTAACAAGATGTATGTGTGTGTGCTGGTCGCTTTTGTTTGTGTTGATGTAGCATTTGCCTAAGGATGAGTTGAGATCAAGTCTTCTCAATCCGACGCACATCCAGCCATGTTGTCATCATCCAAATTGTCTCGCCAGTTGACGGCAACTCTAGCTGAACTCGATGGGGCACGCTCCGCCCTCACACAGCTGCAGAACCGAGTTGGTGGCCTCGAAGAGCAGCTGAGGCGTGAGAGGACAAAGACGAAGCAACTGAGTGAGGAGAATGATCAGCTGCAGGATGTCATCACTGCGCTGCGCTCGCTTGTCTCAGACAAGAGTGCACAGCTCGAAGCGACCAAGACAGCGCTGGACGAGGAGAGACGCATGACTGCTTCGCTCTGTGACGATCACATCCGCCTGATGGAGGAGTCCTACACCAGCTCCGGACCAGCTCGCGTTCGCTCGTGGGAGACAGCTTCAGACACGGCCAGCTTTGTCACCGCCATCTCGAGCTCCAGGACACCAAGTCCAGCGTCTCTTCACACAGCGAGCCGAACCTCCAGCATGGTTAGCGTCACGTCTTCACTACCGTCTGCCTCTCACTCTGGAAACCTTTACAACCTAATTTCCGGACGAGTGCTCATGGCCATTGATATCTCCCGTGGCTCTGATGGCAGCCTGGGCTTCAGCTTTGTCTGCCAGAGCGTGACCACCGAGGTGATGACAACTCAGGGTGTTTTCATTAAGGCTGTGCGGCCAGGTAGTGCCGCTGAGCAGAGTCTGGTGCCAGGAGACGAAATCATCGAGCTGGAGCGCTTGCCTTGCCGAGGTCTGCCTCAGCCAGTAGTTTCAGCAAAGCTGCGCAACGTCCAGACCAGCGCTAGCGTTGTGGTAGCACGTGCCCTTCACCAATTCGGGTCAACAACACCAGGAGCACCCCTGCACGTTCCATCATTCTCCACAACACCTCCAAAGAATGCTGTTTCACCTGTGGCCCAGCTGGCCGCCAAGAACAGCATCATTGACCTCGGAGATTTCCGCACTCAAGTTCACGATGAAGTGCAGGACATCGTTGATGAGCTGTGGCAGCGAATCAGCGCCTCTGAGGAGCAGGTACGTGGCGAGATTGCTGTCTGCAATCGTGCCATGGTCAGCGTACAGATGATGGTCGAAGAAGCGCTGTCCTCTCGGCCTGCCACTGAACAGTCGGAAGCCCTGACACCAACTGCAAGCAGTGAGGACATCAGCACACTCGGGCAGGCGGCTGAGAACGGAACTCCACGCAATAGCACCTCACCGCCTAGCAGCCCTCTCAACAAGCAGCTGACAGGACGCCTCTCCACTATCGAACAACAGCTCCAGAATATCTTATCAAACAGAAACAGCACTGACAGTGGGCAGGGGCAGCGACACACCAGCGAAGGGCCTGGCTCTTCACAGGAAAAGATTTTGGATGAGCTTCTTCGCGAGAAGCAGCGGTTCTCCGAGCAACAGCAGGCTAACAACGAGCTGCAGAACTCCATGGCAACACTTCGTGCAGAGTGCAGTGTTGCTCAGATGCGTGCCAGGCAAGCAGAAGGCAGCGTGGAGAGTCTGCGGAAAGCCGCCGAGGAGACGACAAAGCACACCAGAGGGCTGCAAGAGACGTGTGCCGACCTCGCACGCCAAGTGGCTGACGCAACCACGCTGCTTGGCCAACGAGGAACTGAGCTTGCCGAGGTGAGAGCTATTCTGCAGGCCAAAGAGGAAACCGTCAGCAAGCTTCTTGCTAACGAAGCTCAACAACACCATGCTGTTGTTTCAGCAGAAGAAGAGTGTGCCAAATATCGACAAGAGGCGGCGGATGCCAGAAGTGAGCTAGAACAGATCAAACTCCAGTGCAACCAGCTCGATGCTCAGTGCAATCAAGAGTCGAGCGCTGTGGAGAAACTCCAGGAGAAGCTTGCACGAAGCCAAGAGGAGCTGCTCCAGGCGCAGGTCCAGGTGTCGACAAATGAGGCCAAACTCGTGCAGATGAGCATGCGCGAAGAAGAAACTCGAAGGGCAATATCTGAAGGCACCCTACAGCTTGAGCAGGTCACCAAGTTGCAGCAACAGGATGCACAGCACGTGGTCAAGCTTCAGGAACAGCTCCGACACAGCGAAGAGTCAAGGCAGGCAGAAGTGGCCACTCTTCAGAAACGTGCCGCAGACAGCGAGAAGCAGCTTGGCTTATTGCAGTCAAAGCTTGCAAGCCTGCAGACGGCTGACCAGCAGAGAAGCCAAGAGGCTGCCAAACAGAGTGAGGAGCTGAGCCGGCTCATTGAAAAGCATCAAGAAAATGCAGATAGGCTTCGCCACGAGCTTGATGACAGTCAGCAGACACTACTTTCCATCCAGCAAGAGAAGCACCAGCTACAGCTTGAGTTGACGCGACTGCAAGGTGAGCACCGCAACATCAAGGGTCAGCTGGAAGCCACCCAAACCGCACAGAAGGCCATCGCCGATGACTTCGGAGACGTTCGCCAGGAAGCTGTTGGATTGCGGTCACAAGTCAAGGACCTGACTGAACGTTTGGAAGACAGGGACACGGTAGCACGCTCAATGACTGATGAGCTGACATCGCTCTCAAAGTCATGTCAAGAGCTTGAGCTTCAACTGAAAAGTAGCAGCAGCAATTTGTCGAAGAGAGAGGCACGACTGCAAGAACTGGAGGAGCAGAATGCCTCACTGCTCTCACAGCTTGAGACCTCAGAGCACAACTTGGAGGAGGCAAAAAAGCAACAAATGCAAACACATGAAGACCTGGAGCAATATCACCAACTCAAAGAGAGCGTTCGGAGCATAGAAGGCCAGCACCGGAAGGAAGTTGAAGAGCTTTGCAAGAAACTGCAAGAGTCCAGCTTGGTAGCGGACAGCAAGCAAGGAGAAATCAGCAGGGCCACTCTGACTATTCAGCAACTGAATGGGTCATTGGAGATGCACCAACAACGAGAGAAGCAGCTGACGGCGCAGCTTGATGCACTGCGAGAATCACACCAGAAATTGAAAGGCGCCCACGAGCAGGAGAGCACACAGCGGCAAGTGTTGGAGCAAGAAGTGGAACGGCTGCAGCAGTCCTTTACAAGTCTCTCCGAGGTGTCGAAAAGTGCCACATCGAGTGCTGATGAGCGACTTCGACATGTCGAGCAGCAGCTACAGGAGGAACGTCAGCGAACTCTGGCCGCCCACAGTGAGCTAGCCCAGCTGCAGAGCCGTTGCAAGCAAGCTGAAGACCAGGTGGCCCGGCATAAGGCACAGCTCGAGGCCGCTCGCAACGAGAACACACTGCTGAAGGAGACATCAGAGTTGCTGAAGGCTGCCTGCCATCAGAGTGATACACAGCACCAAGCCGAAGCTCAGAAAAGCAAGCAGCTCGAGAAAGATGCGCGAGCAGCACGCAGTTCACTGGAGGCAACATCGGCCATGGCCGATCAACTCCGAACACTGCTCAGCCAGCAGGAAGCCCAACTGGCCAGTGTGGAAGTTGAGAAGAAGCACCTCGAAGAACGACTCGGCAAGGTTGAAGGCAAGACAACGCGGCGCAAAGAGGAACTGGAGAGCTTGCGACGAGAGAGCGAGAACCTCACGTCACAGCTGCAGCTCACTCGACAGCAGCTGGAGATGCAAAGCAGTGATGTACAGACGCTGAGCTCGCAGCTGGCCAAGGAGGCACAAGCTCGGCAGGACAGTGACGAGATGCGTTGGCAGCTGGAGAGCAAGATGGAGGAGTACCAGCGCAACTTGGAAAGGAGCACCGAGACGAAACGATCACTCGAGGACCAACTCAGTGGCTTGGCCAAAAGCAGTAGCGAAAAGGTTGGCACAGAAAGAACTAGGACATTGTTTAACAAACATACCATTCTAGCGACAAGCATCACAAAGCACGGGCATTCTTTCCAGTTTCCCATTGTGTTGGGTTGGGATGGTTTAAAATGACAGCGGTGTCTGGGCACCAAAAGAAATTATAATGTGCCAAACATTACTGTCTTTTTATTTGATTAATCCAATGCACTAATGTATTGCATGTATTACAGGACACGAAAGTTGAAATGACGATGATGAGTCTCGATCGTCGATCTTCCTCAGTGGGTGAAGGGGGGAGAGGATGAAACAACAGCAATAATGCAAAGCTTATTTCATTAACCCTTCCGAGGCGAATCATAAAACAACAGAGAGGACTTCGCAATGATCAGAGTAGTTCCATGAGAAAAAAATGTTTCTTTCGTTGGTACGAAAAAAAAAACAGCATGTAAGCATATATCTGTTACCAGTGATCACTTTCTTTCTATTCTTCCTCAACATCTTGAAGAGCTGGCCAAAAAATCGCAAAGGGAAACGCAGCACAATGACTTTTTTCTGTGTGTGTGTGTGTTTGTGTTTCGCTGCAGCTGGCTGAGTTGACAGCACAGCTCGATCAACTGACAGCTCAAAACTCAGCATTGGAGCAAAGCAGCACACTCTATCAGAATTCCCTCACTGAGCTGCAGAAGCAGACACAGACAGAGCGCAGCGGGGTCCAGGAGCAGCAGAAAAAGCTGGAAGCAAAGCTCAAGCGCTGCAATGATGAAATGGCCAGTCACCGAGATGCTGCTGCCCTCCAGCAAGCCACCGCCGCCCACCTCCAGAGTGAGCTAGAGGCCACGAGCAACGCTCTGACAGCCGCTGAACGACAAATCCAAGATGCACAGGAGCAGCTGAAGAGCGCACAGCAAGAGAATACAAGTCTCTCGGCTTCACAGCAAGCTCACACTCTGCAGAGTCAGCAGGCAGAGACCACTATTGAGTCGCTGCGTGGTGAGAACGAGCGGCTCAAGAAAGCAGTGGAAGGAAATGCAGCAACGGTTGAGGAACTGACAAAGGGCATCACAGAGCTACAGCTGCAGCTTGGGCAGAAATCATCAGGCGCGGCCATGCAAGCTGAACTCGCCGATCACCTTCGTAAGGAGCTGAAAACGGCTCAGTCCAGCTCTGAGCAGGCACAACAGCAGCTTGCCGAAGAGCGAAAATACGTCGAGAGCTTGCGTGCACACAATGCTGCCCAAAGTGAGGCCAACTCCCAGCTGCAGGCATCATTGGAGCAGGCCATTCGGCAGCGAGAAGCGGCCCTTACAGAGAATACCCAGCTTAAGACCCAGCTGTCAGGCACGTCACAGCAGCTGGAAGACAGCCGCAATCAAGTAGAAATGTTTTCTGCCGGTCAAGCAGCTGTTAAGGAGAACCTCGCGCAGACATTGAAAGAGCGAGAGGAGCTTCTCCTTAAAGTACAAAGCCTCCAGTCAGCCCTGAAAGCGGGCCAAGACGAAACTGAGGCTCTTGCTAACCACAAAACCCGCCTGCAAAGGCAACTCCAGGCATCTTCAACGGAGGTTGACGAGCTCTCAAAGAAGCTGGCAACAATGTCCGCCTTGCAGATCGAGCTTGCTGAGGCGCAAGACAATGCGGTCCGGGTCAAAAAAGCACTTACTGACCAGCAGAAACTTGGAGCAGCATTGGAGGCCGAACGGAACCAACTTCGCGATCTCCTACGACAGCAAGAAGTGGACCAGCAGACAAGGAGGCATGCAGGTAGTAGCGGTGCCTCCAACTCCAAGCTCACGCAATCCTCCTCTAAGAAGGATCTATTCCAGGCCATGTGTGCCGCAGAAAATGAATCCAAGCGTCTTCAGGAGTACGTTGACAAGCTCTTGATGTCTGTGATTGAGAAGGCACCGTTTGTACTCGAAGCAATCCGGTAGCCCAAAGCGGCATCTGAAGTGAACAGGCCAGTTCATTCCGTAGGTTCTGTTTGCATGTCTCATCTTGCAGGCATTTATGTATCATACTTTTGTACGTGTTTGTCCACCTATTTTCTCTCTCCATTAGTTTCTCTCTCTCTCCCTGTCTCTCTCTCTCTCTCTCTCTCTCTCTTTCTCTCTCTCTCTGGTCAGGGATGCACGCACACACATATACATGCTCAGCATGGATACACACACACACACACACACACACACACACACACACACCATGAGACATGTGCACACTATCTTTTTCAGATTTTGACTAATCCCACCCAGAAACCGTGGCACAATGTCTGAGTTGACCTTAATCTGCTAGTGCTGACCATGCTATTCAAGAAACTGACATTTTATTTATTCTGACATTGGCTTGGCCGTCGCCAGCCAAAGGCTGCACTGGTCGGCCCCATGATCAGTTCAGGACGGTACATCTTTCTATCGAAAACACACGTCTGTCTGCTGTCACCACTCAAGTTCTTTCTCCCTCTCTCTTTCTCTCGCTGTCTCTTTCTCTCTTTCTCTCTCTCTCTCTCTCTCTCTCTCTCCCTTTTCTCTCTTTCTATCTCTATCTCTCTCTCTCTCTCCCTTTTCTCTCTTTCTCTCTCTCTCTCTCCTATCTCTTTCTCTCTCTCTCTCTCTCTCATTCTCCAGTTGAAGATCAACTGGCCGGGATAAAGAGGAAATGTTATGGGCCGTATGGTCATTATTGGATGATAATTGATAAGAGCATTTGACAAGGTGAAATTTGAAAAATCCTTGGGAATTTCAGCAGCAGTCGTCGATGCACAAACTTGGAAACAGTCCTTGCGAATCAGTCCAACGAAGCACTTGCAACCGGTAAACGGTATTTTAACTGAGGGACCAGAAGCTACACAGCCAGGCACAGAAAAATCAACAACCCACATCAGTCCAGCAAAATCTTGCTTTGGAGAATCATCAGTGAGCTGAAGGTCTAGTCCTGAGCGACGAGGTCCAGAATGGATACATGTACTGGAGAGTCTCATGCATTAAGATCTTGCCTGTCTTGTTGGAGTGGCAGTTGGCGCACAAGGTAGAAACTCCACGTGGCAGTTGCACTTACTGTGCGCGCTTTTTAAAACTGTGAATTTTGACAAGAGGAGATTTTGGCGTGAAATTCAAGACAGACTTTATCGTTCATTTTCGACAGAACAAAGCCACGCAAGTTAGCCAAGGATAATTTTCATGGTTGGCAGTCTTACTCCTTTGGGGACAGACTTCACACTGTTGTAAATTGGCTGAAAAGACATGTGTCTGTACTGTATTTTTCTTGCCAGAAATCCGCCGGCAAATTGGAGAAATTGTCGTTGACATTCGAGGATTAGAAGCCTCGGGCTGCGAAAGAGGGAACTTCAAACCCTGTTCCTTGAAACCTGCAGGTCCCGATGCCCCCAACTTTAAATTAAGGGTAGTTCTACCCCTTTGCTATCTGTCTGATAATGTCTGTCACACATTTATTGAGTTGTGCAATGCAAACGGACCACATGTCCAGTTGATGAATGCTGAAATCTAGATTATGATAACTGTTGGTTGGACTGAGTTATGATGAAAAGAAAAAAATGGCGGCTCAAAAGCTTAGTTCACCACTATCATTCCATTTAACATAAGCGCTGCATTTTGGGGATTACCTCTCTTGTTGTTGCTCTAAAATACGGTGTCTCAGATTTTTTTAAACCCACTGTGAACATGAAATATAAGAGTGGAAAGAAGTAAGCCATATTTGGGCATACATACGTTTGCTCAGTT
>JAOWAR010105314.1:0-12182 GCA_028571005.1 Clathrina lutea | reverse complement strand
ATAAGGCAGAAAATTCTACAAAGACTTTGCAATGGATGTTGTACCAGGGCAGATGAAAAGAACGTTGAAGCTTAGCCATCCACCCTAAAAATATATGTCCGACCCAGACGCCGTCATTGTCTATGCAGGTTCATCTGTATACTCCTATGTTGGTACACCAAGAGAAAAATTACCAACTGTAGCCGACACCTAACGTCTGTGGAGGTTTTATCCAGGTAGTATATGGACATCTCCCTGCCACTTAGCAATGAAAGAATAAACAAACTTTAACAGAGAGTTCATTAAAGAAAAATGACCCACTACCAGGGTGGAACTTGAATACCACAAGAAGGATCACCTGACAATCTACAGGTACTTGAAGCTCAAATACAGTTCTTTAGACATGCACTGGGTATCCATGAGTTTCAGATTGAGCATCAAATCAACCATTCAAGGTAACTTCAATCACCCTAACGTGTTGCAACCATGTTTTTTGGAATAAACATGCATAAAGGAAAAAAAAACTTCAAGGAGCGTCAGGCCTTGAAACAAATTGCCTCAGAAAATAATCTGCACAAGGTAGGATATGGGGGGGGGGGCACATTGTTCCCCCTGCACTGGATAGAGTTAAGAGAAATGCTCCAATCCCCAGCCTTTTGCCTCAGACAAGTTCAATAGGCGAACATTAACTGGGTAACCAAACAACCTCTCACAGTCAGTCAGTTACTGAATGTACAGAAACACCCCTAGGTTGTCCAGTCCGGACGTTTTGGGCCGCAGTTTCGCATTTGGATGTCAGAATCCAGGCACCTAAAAGCTCTGACCGCGCACAAGCATGCATGTATGCCATGCTGTTGGATGCATTGCACATGCAAGGTCGACGCCATCTTGCGCCACGCTAGATACATCGATTTGTGTGATGACATGAACATTCAGAACAGAAAACCAATCAGCTGCCAGGAATTTCCTCGCAGAACTGATTCGTTAGTTTGCCCAAACGTCCGAACCGGATGGCCTAAGACACAGATACATGCATGAAAAATACAATGCATTCAGCAGAAAGACTGCTCAGAAACTAGAAACACACAAAGAAACACCCCATGCCTCAAGGTCATGCGAAGTTCCCCAAACACAACAAAGCGACAAAGGGACATGATACAAGATTGGGAATCAATATTCAAGTATGGCGTTCATGGTTTGTTATCCCATTTGTTCCAGTTATCTACTTCACTATGTCAGCAACACCAGCTTGTCAGATAAATCATTCGAAGGGTTTGCGAATCTCACAACACTGTAAGTGATCAGCACGAAGAATCATTTACTATGAATTTAGACTGCATTATAATTGAAGGTCCCTTGGCTGGTCCAAGACATATGGCCAAAAGGTTCAGCTGGAACTGCACTCGTCTCGACTATCAGTTGATTGCAATGTCCACTATCCTGGAGAAGGCATGGTGTTGCACAAGACTTTGTTATCTTGCAACACTGGTAACTTAATTCTCGCTTCAACTGTTGTCCATGATTATAATATCTATCACCATAGCTTGTCACTTTGGTTTGCTTCTGCAGAAAACGTACCCTTTATTTATGTAGATGAACGCGCGGTACTCTGAAGTATGCCGTTTCCTTTCCAGTGTTGTTGCCCCACGTTAAGAAAATAGTCTATTTTGCAAGAATTTCTGACTTCAGAAACTGAGCAGTTTAAATGATTCGGGCTTGACTGTCGCACAGACCAGGCCTAAGACAGCTGCAAGCATTTTCTTTGCTGTCTACATTCTCCGTAATATCAGGGATGTTACTCATAGGTCTAATTCAGTTGGCCTCACTGGCATGCTGCTGCTGACTCAGCCTCAGCCACCTGCCGTTGCAGGCGAACTGACGAGGCTGACTTGACTGACTGTGTGTCCCACTCAACATAGGGCTCATGAGGGGGCCAATGGCAACATTGTGTTTCTCTTGGACCAGGTTCTGACAATGCCATAATTGACCCCGCTCACGGAGCCATGTCAGGAACTTTACACTCAGGCCCAGTCCCCTCCCTGAAAGAGATCATCTGACCTAGGCACGTAAATGCAGCTGTTGAATGGCAGAAGAGCCTAATGCCTATAGGTATGTTGCTGAAAACATCTATCTGGAAAGTGGGAGAAGGGGTACAGGGTAGACGGTGCATCTGACAGGGTAGTGACAGAGAACGAGAAAGAAGCGAAATGTTTATGGAAGAAACAGGATTTCAGCTCATTGATGCTGGAGAGATCATGACCAGGGTGTCATGACTAGGCTACTACTACCAAGACAAGCACATCCTTGATATCTGCCAAAGCCCTCATGTTTTGCATATTTGTTGTGTCAGTATCCCCGATTAGGATATTTCTAAAGCAGTGTTATTGAATCGGTCCTTGACCCCTCACCATCACAGTATGGTAAAGTCTTGCGTTAATTTCTTTGCGAGTAACTTTAGTAGCTACTTTAAGTGCCTTACCGTGATGGAGCGAGTCCTCAACATGTTACTCGTGTCTCTAGAGAGTGATTTTTGGTATTTCACACTTACGCACGTCACTTATGCTGGTTACTAAACCGTTTAGTAATTCAGAGACCACATTGAGTTAAAGCCGTGATTGCTTCTTTGTCCCACTCCCGCAGAGTTTTGCAAGCTCCATTTATTCCCATCTTGGCAAGGAATACTTTCCAAGGATTGGGGAATCTCGATGCGCTGTAAGCAATCCCGCTGATCATCAATTTTTCTGAAAGGCTTGAAGTCTGTTACGGTTACACAGTGCCTGAAAGCTCACTTGAACCGTGAAATTATATGCATGCACACCTGCCTGGAAACTTTGACATTTATCTGGTATGACAATTTGATATTTATAATACACCCCAAAGACCAGGGCAGTATGGCTGAATATCGGCCTGGGATATGGTTTGAGGGCCGAAGGCCCGCATCGGGATGCGTCAGGGGCCAGTCTTCACCAATGCTGACCTGGCCATCAAGGTGTGTTTTATTTACTACAAGGCGAGCAGCAAATTTTTACACGTTCTGGAACTTCCACGCCTTTCATGCTTTTGTTCAAATTAAAGCCAAAGTCAAGTGGTTGGCAGGACACTCATGCCCGAAAGTTTTTCCGTGTCAGCATGCGGTAGGCCAAGGGCCTATGTGGTATGGCCTGATACCAGCCATGCTCAGGTATCAGGTCATCCCACATGGGCCAATGGTACTTGCTGATAGCAACTGTCTTGTTTACCCACACAGATACTGGCAAGCTACTATTAGTCAGCTATCAGGAATAGTACCTACCAGTCCCCTGTAGTCTACTGGCGTTAGGTTTGCGCTGATCGAGTTGGATTCCCAGAGACTCCATTTCTTCATTTTACCTCGTCAGTGGCTGCTACAATTTTCGTCGTGGTGCCCAACCACCTACCCTTAAAGAAACCTCGCCTGCCATGCCTTCTTGGAAAGAAAAGATGTGACCCATGGAGGAAATAAATTGAAATTGAAGAAAATCTTTTATGAGCTCATACTCCGTGCCGAGACCGGGACTAGAACATGCGGCACCAAATCGCCTAGTAGACGAGAGTCGCGTAACTATCCACTACGCCATCACGCCATACTCAGGATGGCGTGATAGTGTGTCATGGCGTAGTGGATAGTTACGCGACTTTCATCTGCTAAGTGATTTGGTGCCGCAGGTACGAGTCCCAGTCCCGGCCCGGAGTATGAGCTTCACAAAAATAATTTTCCTTCGATTTCAATGTTATACATTCTGCTTGCTTGGCTCCGAGAAATGTTTCCCGCTCTCAGACATTTCTTGTTGCAACACAACCTGTTGATACACAGCTTGCTGGATTCCACAGTACAAAGTTCATGAATGTTCGGAAAGTCATTTGAGGCAGCTGTCATGGAGGAAGGTCCGATACCCGATGCATGCAGTATGGCAAAACACCACATGGTGTTTCCACGTTCCTGATTGGTCAGTGCCATAGAAACGATCATGTACCATGTGGTAAATTACTATCTCTTCCAATTTTACAATCATTTTCCTGAGTACGAGAGTTGAAGTGCTGCGAATGTTCCTGTGACGTGCGCTTCCATAGCCCTGAGTTATGGCTCACTCAATTTACCGTTGATCCCCAGTTTAGTGTAGAACAGAACCGAATACCTTCACCTTGAATATTTCCTTGTCCGTCTTCAACAGGATTGAATAATGCATAAGATCATTGATTTGTAGAAGATGGCATTAGGACATTTAAAGCTAGAATAGGGATTTCTACAAAATCCATGTCGAAATGTGGTCTATACCATAGAAAAGGTGTATTTCAAAAGATATCACCTGTTACCACAAGCATTCCTGTAATGAATACAAATGGAAGGCTCCAGTGTTTTGTCCTCTACATACACCCAGCTCAGACAGAAAAGAAAAGCGGAAGCCTGTACCATTGAGCACACTGCCTGGCTCGAAACTACCTCTCCTGGCTCGAAACTGATCCAAGAAACGTGACCAACTCTTCCAAAGAGCAAAAGTGGAGAAAAACATCAAGGCGTGCCACAACTCGTTTGCCAATCAACCTTTAGGCTAGAGTGTTCTTGGTACCATGATACATGCAGCCAATCAGCGAGAAGGCTGGTTTGAGGCAGGCCTTAGACAGTGGGGGATTGTTACTTATGTGTGAATCAGCTCCATCTTTCTGCCTTGCCTTGGGTTTGTATGACTAACCGTTAACTGTCAAGTATGTGGGTGAAGAATAAAAGGTCTTAAACCTTTGAAGAATTAAGGACCGCTTTCACAGAGTGACGACCAACGCAGTCAGGCTGTGGTAGGCAAGTAGTGGGTAATCAGTGGGCAAATGAAGGCAGACGAGGGCGACCAAAGTATGGGTGGAGAGAGATTTCGGCCTTACTGGATTTGAGTAAAGGCACAAAGAAAATGTTGATTGGTTAGGATGAGTGAGAAACAATCCATCGATCTCTTAAATTATTCAAGATGCAGTCTGATAGCTTGATGTCTGGGTTGGTCCATTGATTTCTTGTTGACATTGTAAACGAATTAAGTTGATCAGCTTCATTAAAACATTTTGATATTTGGAGCCAGCTAGTCCGATTTCAGGAGTGTGACAGAAGGGCTCTATCTGCAGGCACAGCTCTTTTTCTTCGTCGGGCACTACCATGGTAAAGAGTCTTCGCCCTAACCCGGCAAGACAATATTATAATTGCTGGCTGGCTGATGAGCAGAAAGGTCTGATAAGCTAAAACCTGTTGACACTGAAATTGTGGATTAAACTTCTAGCAAACTCAGGGGTTTCCCTCTATTCTTTGTTGACTGGTTCCTGGAGGTAAGGAGCTTCTCATGTCTGTCCATTGCCCCTTGCCTGTTCATTTTCACAGAGTAATTTCTGGCACAGAAAAGCTTAATTTGAAGCTTAAGCTTGTGACTGGCACTTTCTTAGGATTGGACAATCTTCAAACACTGTGAGGACAAGTATTTTGTGCTATCGATAAATTATCTCGAGAATTTTAACTCTGTCTGAAGCTCCCAACTGCACATTCTTCAACTAAGAAGCGCACACACACACACACACACACACACACACACACACACATGAAAACCTGCAATGACTAAGGAGAGGAGTTATACGCCCAACGAAATGATACGAACTCCCAAGAATGTTTAAGAGAGAAAGAATGCAGGAATACAAAAATCTAATAATGTACCCACTGGATCTTTTCTTTCCACTCTTTCTCTCATGCTTTTGGAAATTGATCTGATGTTATTTGGCTTATGCGATACCTTGTGCAGGAGAGGGAAAAGCTCACCTTCTTTCGTTGCAAATGTTACACTAAAGCGAAAACTAGCAACTGCCTTGTGTTTGATGGCCCCGTCGACGTTTTGTTTACCACACTTCTGATGAGAAGAGATCTTCCTAGAGCAAACTGGACCTCAGAGTCAGATTTTCAGAAGCTCTGTGGTATACTTAATGGCACCTTCCCTTGGATCC
The DNA here is from genome assembly GCA_028571005.1 of Clathrina lutea. NCBI lineage: Eukaryota > Metazoa > Porifera > Calcarea > Clathrinida > Clathrinidae > Clathrina > Clathrina lutea. The sequence goes on along the minus strand of JAOWAR010105314.1, from coordinate 6,215 downwards.
TTGTGTTTTGCAGCTGGATTCGAAGAAGCCAAATTGAATCGGTCGAGGTTGGAACTTTCACGGGACTGAAGAACCTAAAAGTTCTGTAAGTATATGAGCTCAATGGGGAAGATAAATACACTCGCTTGAAAGGGTATAGCAACTGGCCTGTACACATTTCGCCTTTGATCTGGCTCAAATTTGCTGACGTAGAACAACGCAGTTAGACTACTGTTTGCTCATGTCCTGGTTAGTTTCTATGCTGCTTTCCTAGAAATTCCACTAACAGAAAATGGGGATCAAAGTCCATTCTGTTCTGTCCCATTTGCATATTGACTCACGTCGAATTCAAATCATGAAATAGACGAGTGCATCAAGGCCTATTCACCGCTTGCATTCTTAGGACTATGTGGGGTTGTTCCAGGTGTGAACACTTCGTTTTACAGCAAAGACAGCAAAATACGAGAAGTCTGGCTTTCTGTTTTTCCTCTTAAGTTATTGTTCCTGCATGAAGGCAATGAGAAAATGTTAAATTTTAGTATGTTGTGGACAATTCATTAAGAATAGGACGGGGCAGAGAAGAAAAGAAAGAGACAGATAGAAGCAAGATTACACCTCGCATTCCCTCGGGCAGAGCTGTGCCAACTTTTGGGCAACATAACGAAAAATCTGAAAGGAATGCTGATGCTTCCTGAGAGGGATTTGGCCAACTGATTACGCTTTCTTTCTGGGCACTATTTCAAGCCTGAACAAAAGTTATTCTCTTCAATGAGAAAAAGAGCAAAATGCATCACCAGCAATCTGTGACATTTTTCTGGGTACGAGGAAGCGGAACCGGTACGTCATGCGTTCTTGGCTGCGCATGTATCGTGTAGTATTGTACTACAGTATAGTTAGACTTCTACATACCGAAAAAAGGTTTTGTGTCACTCATCGGTTTTTGCCTAGTCTTTCAGTCATTCAGTTGCTGTCACGATGTCGTGGTAGGAAAGAGTAGATTACCGAAAGCTCCAGAGAAGCCACACGTGTATGTCGATGACGTGGGCGAGCAAAAAGCAGAATGCAAATGCAAATGAGCAAGGGCCAGCTGTGTTGATGCCTGGTGCGACTGCACTGGCTGGGGTGAAGTTGATAACAGCTGGAGCTCGATGCGATGAAACCCATAAGTCACCGCAGCGGCATGATCAATCGGCCACAATTCAGTAGTTGCATGCTGGCCTGCATGGCCTGTTGAATTTCCGGCCAAAGCACTCGTCGCATCAGCCTTTCTCCTGCATTTTCGGAAGGAGCCGGTTTTCGAACAAGAACAACGGACCCTCGTCGTGAAAGCGCACACGGACGTATTCGAGGATGCATGAAAGGTGGCTTCTACTGTTTTTCGCCTCAATTTTGGGTGGGTTTTGCTTGTTGCCCGGCTTCCCTTCATTTTTCCCTGTTTCACCCTTGCTGCAAGCTTTGATTTGCGCGGAGGCGGTAACATGGAGTGTCCAGTCTGTCGTCGAGAAGGGTGATTCTTCTCAGGTTTCCCTTCTTTGCGGACTGGCAGGAATTTGTATGGCGGCCATTGGGGCAGCTCAAGACGCATTGACGATTTCGTTTTGCGTGGGTAGCGAACCCTTTTGCTGTACTTTTTTGTTTCGAAGGTACCTGGCAAGAAAGTGAAAGTAAGATGGTACATGTGGAGCGCTGAAAAAGAAAGAAAGGTTCACCTGGACGAGAATATCACGGGAAACAAATGAGCGCCCGTAACTGCCGGTTGCCAAAAGAAAAAAGCACGTCAGCATGTGATGTCATTGCATTGCTGGCGATGGGGTTTTGGCCAGCAATGTGCAAATGTGGAAACCCAGCCGGCCCAGAAGTGGGAAAAGTTGGTTTAAGGATTTGGGTCGCTTTACCACGAGTACAACGTTGCTTGTATCAATGTCAATGTAATTGGCTTCAAATCAGATGACCTGCACAAACATGATTTAGGACAGTGTATAACCTGAACTAAAAGCAGTGTGAGTTTTTTCTCCATTTGATAGCTTTCTTTTAGCTTTGGTCTCATGCTGTATGATAACAACTTAGCCCAATCTGAACAGCAAGGCACTCTGTCTCTCTGTGGTTGTGTGTGTTACAGTGAGATTCTTCACAGTGGTCTGACTGAATTACCAAGCACCGTATTCCGGGAATTGCAAAACCTGAAAACACTGTAAGATAAAATATATAGATAAAATATATAGATAAAATATATAGATAAAATATATAGATAAAATATATAGATAAAATATATAGATAGAGAACACGCAGATATAGGACCTGACTGTTTAGTGAGACCATATCTGCGTTGCAAAATTTGAGGAGAAAGACTGTATGCAAGCAGTATATCCTTCTTTGTGACATGCTGATGATGAGCCATTGCGCCAGAACCTCCCAACCATTTTTGATAAGTTGCCCTTTTTATCACGCTGGATTTGCTCTGAGGAATGTCTTACTGAAGTGTTAGTCTTCATCTTTCTCTGCCTCTCTCTCTCTCTCTCTCTCTCTCTCTGTTTCTCCCCTTCTCTCTCTTTAAGTGTCCATGACTCTCTTTCTCTGTGCTTCTCTCTCTTTTCAAACTTTCATTTGACGGTCAAAGACAGCAAGAATCACTTAAAATGCATGGATGGATTGATTGACATTAAACCTTCCAGCTTTTCTAAGCTTAGAATAAAGGCAATGGTGGAAGTAGAGGAAGGCTGAGCAAAGCCCAAGCTAAGTACCTACACTGGAATGCCTACGGCAATGAAAGATCTAGAGGGATGCTAACAAATCAGTTTCACCACTCTCAAGATGTCAAAAAGGTGACACACTCTTCCTATTTATTTTCCGCCATGAGAAAACTTTGCTTTGAGAGAAAAAGGGAAGGGCAAAATTTGATCCTTATTGCTAGAGAAGAATATGAAAATGGAGTATTTCAAAAACTGGGGTTCCTACTGTCAAGAATTTCAGGACAGAAACTAAGGTGAAAGTAAAAAGAGAAGACCATGACAACGCTGTAGCTCTTGGAAAAACCTTCTTTAACATCTCTCAGCTGATCTAACCTTCCTTTCTCAGTTTATGCCAGTCTTTCGTCTATGGTATTGCTCCCTCTTGCCACTTGGGACGACCCTCAGCCCTGTGTTTATTCAAGGAGTTTTGTAAGCCCTGTACATCCTCGACCCTGTCATCGAATTTCAACCTGTTCACCTAGAAAGCCCAACAAGTTCACACAAAATTGACCATCACCCACACATCCCGTTTGTAGTGTCTGACGATCGTCCCGATCGTCCACATGCATCACAATTTTGTTTCCATAGTTACACTAGCCAGGAATGATGACTGGACCGGCGGTCATCAAGTTTTGCCATAATTTTGCCGAGCAAGACCAAATTTCGCACAGTATGCGTGCGCGCATGACGTCCGCGCGGCTGGCTGCATTCAAAAATTGCAATCGATCCACTCCACGCACGTTTGATCACGTTGTGATGCATGCACATGCTGTCGGATCGTGGAAGATCGTGGAGTAGTTCGCGGAGCTCCACGGCTTGGGAAAATTTGACCATGGACGTTGTCCGTTCACAAAGCTAGCTCTGTAGGTATTCCGAAGCGAGGAGGAGCGGGTGGGGCATCAGTGGGCGTTTGTAGACCCCACGCCCGTTTGCACTCCAGAGCTAGGGCCGTCGTGATCTTTCTCTAGGGCACGATCGCGATTGACAGCGGCGTCGAGATCGACGTCGATGTTGGTACCCAATCCCGTCTCCATGTCGTGGGGTCGACGCCAAAGCCTTGTCCAACCGGCTTCTCTCCTAACCACTCACGACCACAAGCAAAAGAGTGAAACTGTCGACGTCGTGCGCTTCGCTGTCAAGCTGACTCAATGAGGGAGCAAACCTCAAGACAGTGCACACCAGCTGCCTTCCACTGATGCTGCATGCATGCATATGTACCAGTTGTACGTACTACATACATATAATTCGCGGGTTTTTCTGCAGGGTCTGGAGATTCACCTGGGTTAAAGGTGGTAGTCATAGAGAAAAAAATGGCATCCTCGACACATGGTGCTGTAGGAGCAGCAGAACGGCAAAGGATCGAAGAAGCGAGGACTCAAGAAAGAGGGACACCCCGAGTTTGTTGACGCGTGCTCGCTTGCGGCCCGACCGCTTCCAGCGCTGGAAGTTTAAGTCTTCTGGTGATTTTGTCATTTTCAGACTCAAAATCCAAAGCAGCTCTTTCTATGGAGGCCAACGGTTCTTGAGGATGAAAACCGTGTGTGGCAGCCGGCCTTTTCCCCCGGGGAGTCTTTCCAAATTTTTTGTCCGTTTGACTGGACAGCCTCGACAAATTGGCTCCGACGGCTAATTTTCAGCGTTTGTATAGGACTTTCTACACGATGAATAGCAACTGAACGAATCGTCTGAGGGCAAAAAGGGATGCGTGGTCTTCGTTTGAAAGGAAGGAATTCTTTTTTAATTTATGAACGTCGATCTTTTCCGGAAGGGTGCATTTTGATCTTCATTGTGAAAAGTACCTTCCTCCCTACGTCGCCGTGCACATCTTGATAGTTTTTTTCTAAGTCCAAAGTATATGGCGACTGCCCATTCCTGGCTACAGTGGGAGAGAGGTTGACCAGCTGTGAAGAAAGGCTTCTTTCTGGCTCGTCGTAGGCCACTCAGGCTCTCGGTGACCGACTATCAGCTCTCCTATGATGAATCTTTGCCGACACTTCTCACACCCTCTGTCTAACCACTGCACCCTTAGAACAATCCAACTTTAGCGACTGCCTAAGCTGATGCTGATGCTCCTTCCTTGTCCTGTGCGGCGAACTGTGCAGGCGTGAATAGACTTCTTTGTCACTGACCAATCTCTTCTTCTCATGTCTGCACCATTCGTGCAAAAGAGTTGTGTTTGTACTCTTAGACTGCTCGTTGGAAATGCGGGGCACCGACAATGATCAGTTCGCAACTCTACCATCTCTTTCGTCAGCGATGTGTGCGTTTCTTGTAAGCTGGAGCGCCGCTAGACAGGGAGTGTGGTCATGGCTGCGAGAAGTGTGGGCAAAGATCCATGGTAGGAGAGCTGATAATGGGTCATCGACAACCTCTGCAGCTGCGACTGGCGACAAAGAAGTTTTCACGCCTGCACGGTACGCCGTATATGATAAGGAAGGAGCATTAGCAACGGCTTGGGCGGTCACTAAAGGTGGTTTGTTCTAAGGGTGCGGCGGTTAGACACAGGGTGTCATAAGTGTGGGGAAGATACATCATAAGAGAGCAGAAAATAGGTCACTGAGAGCCTGAGTGGCCTACGACGAGTGAGAAAGAAGCCTTTCTTCACAGCTGGTTAACCCCTCTCCCATTTACTTCCATACATTTGAGCGGTCAGCTGGTCGGGAGCTAATCCCTAGTGAAGTCACAGGAGGGGAATTCCCGTTTGCGTTTTCACCCATTTTCGAGGGGCTCCCGACGTCGCATGAAAAAGTGACCTCCACCATCGTACTGAGGGCGGAAAACTGCGTCGAAAGAGCCTAACTTGTTTTTTTGGGTGGCTGAGATGCCCTTTGAAATTTTCAAACAGGCAAGTAACATCCTAAGACGTTTGCCGGTTGTCTCTCATCTTGCCTCACCTATGCATGTCCTTCTGCTGCCAATTCTGTTGAATCCTGATTTGCACTTACAAGTGTGTAACCCATATGTGTCAATACAGGTCCTGTTCACACCACAGGGGTGAGTACCGCTTGCACATTCATTCGCATGTCACAGAAAAAAGGAAAAGAAACCGTAATACTTTTTGCCTTCTACATTTAACAACTCACTGAGTCTTGGCCCTTTCCAGAGGCCTGGAAGGAATCTGTGCTCACACATGTGCCAAAGGGAGGAAAAAATCCGTCATCATCACCTTCCTACCGCAACTGCTCTTTTATCGACACTCTCAAAACCACTTGAACAGCTAGATAACGAGCTCTTTGCCTTCTTTGTCAAGAAGAACATGTTCCCAAATGAGCACGTATAAAAATGAAAAGAGAACGAAATGACCCAGGTATGGCTTGAACCTGCAACAGCGTTTTTCTCTCTCAAATTCATCCCAAATGAGCAGTTAGGTTTCTCAAAAGTAGGGCCTAAACGAATCCATCGAATCTCGAATAGATTCGAATCCTGCGCGGATTCGATCGAATCTTGGCCAAATTTCAGATTCGAAAGCATGTCACGCCCACATGCGCGTGTGGTCGAGGCCCGCGA
>JAOWAR010105092.1:0-12185 GCA_028571005.1 Clathrina lutea | reverse complement strand
TAATAATCTTCATATAACCACCCACGCATGCCAGCAAAAGTTTCTCTCTTCACAGAATATTTCAATCTTATCAGCGAAGACCTTCTTCTGGGGACAATGATCTCATGCACCGTGAGCCCAGCCTACAGTCTCCTGTCATTTACTCGGCGGGTGCGTTCTAGGAAGTAAGGTGCTAAACCTTTCCAGCTAGAGGTATTGACAACAACCTAGTGCGTGCGTTGTTCGAAGTGAGGTGCTAAACAATCTTAGCTTGAGATGTGACATGAACGGGGGTTATGTCTCTTTGTGCAGCCACCATCTAGCCACAAATGACTGAAGTCTAATGCACGACCCTTGTTTATTGTCTTGTCATTTCCCAGTTGGTGTATAGTTAAAGCTTTGTGCACCTTTCGCTTTCTCAACAGACGACACAGGGCTACGAAAAGATCTGAGGAGGAGGAGGCGGAGGCCGGGGAGGAGGGGAGGATGAGGAGATCATTCATGATAATGTTATTCATTTTAGCTGGAATGAAATCTCTACTTACTCCCACTTACGTAAGAGAGAAAGAGAAAGAAGGAAAGAAATAATCGTTTTGCAAATCGGAATTGAACCCGTGTAGTTCGATTTAGGATCCAATGCTCTACCAACTGAGCTATCCGCCCTACCCGTCCCCCACCCCCCACCCCCCCACCCCCGACATTACCTCTCGCTTCCTCTCTTTTGCACGAGAACTCCTCGGCTGGTGCGACCCCTACGGAGTGGCAACGACCGCCAGCTTCTCGTGTGACCCTTTTATTGCCCGGAGGAGAGGTGGTTTAGGGTCTAGGATCCTCTGGTTCAACGAAACCGGAGTTCATTCAAATTTACAGAGACAGGCTAGATTTACGATCTCACTCTTGGAATTACTATAACCGAGATGAAATTTCCACCTAATGTTGCCAACGTCTTTTTTTTACTTTTGTTCTTTCTCTCTATCTCACATTCCCGCTAGTAGGCAGAGATTTCATGTCGGTTACGCTGATTCCCCACACGAGAGCGTCAAGTTTGCCTTTGGGTATATTCAAGACAAAAATTCCGCCTTTATGATATGGCGGAATGATCTAAGTTGTCGCCAAGAGCTCATCAGGGTTAAAGAAACCCCGTGGCTACGGGGGGAACAAAGGTTGCGAGTCCGTGACGTTTCATACTCGGTCAAAGTACCAAGACTGGCCTTGCCGTCATTTCCTGCGGTTTGTTCTGGGAACTACACCATATGTCTGTGTGTATACCTCAGGAAGTAAAAAGCATTTTCTTTTCAGCTGTGATGTCGGACAGCAGGAAGGCAACTATTTCGGCTGGAGTGCGATATAATTTTTTTACCAGCGTGTCTGCCCCCTGGCTTTCTCCATAAAGGGAGTATGTGTCGTGGATGAAAGCTTTTCGTCTGCTCTTGGTCGTAACGGCCGAAAAATAGCCCAGCTAAAGGCCGTGTGGCCATGTACCTGGGAAGGTTGAAGCATTCGGAAGGGTGACAGCTTTCGGCGCAGAGTTACCGACCCTTTCATTGAGCAAGAGGGGTTTCAATCTCCTTGCAATCGGCATGTTCTCTCTTTTGTCAGACAATTACTGTGTAGGAAACAGTGTCCATGCACCACGGAAACGGGAGGTTTTTTCAATTCCCAGCATGTTGGACAACAGCAAATTAAAGGGCCACTCCACCCAAAAATAAAGTTGGACTCTTTCGACGCCGTTTTCTGCCCTGAACACTAAGGTGAAAGTCAGTTTTTGATGCGACGTCGGGAACCCTCGAAAATGGGTGAAAACGCAAACGGGAATTCCCTCCTGAGACGCCACTAATGATTAGCTCCCGGCCAGCTGAGCGCTCAAATGTATGGAAATAAATGGGAGATGGGTTACTAGGTGTGAAAAAATGCTTCTTTCTCGCTCGTCGTAGGTCACTCAGGCTGTCAATGACCTATAATCAGCTCTCCTATGAGGTATCGTTGCCCACACTTCTCACACCCTCTGGCTAACCGCCGCACCCTTAGAACAAACTAACTTTAGCGACCACCCAAGCCGATGCTGATGCTCTTTCCTCAACACGTGCGGCGTACCGTGAGGGCGTGAATAGACTTCCTTGTCGCTAGTCGCAGCTGCAGAGCTTGTCAGTGACCGATTATCAGCTCTCCTGCTGTACCATGGATTTTTGCCCACATTTCTCACATTCACACCCTCTGTCCAGCGGAGCTCCTGCTTATAACAAACGCACACATCGCTGATGAAAGAGGAGGTAGAGTTGCGAACTGATTATTCTCGGTGCCACCGCACTTCCCATGAGCAGTCTAAGAGTACAGATGCAACACTTTTGCACAAATGGTGCAGACACGAGCAGAAGAGATGGATCAGCATGGAATTCACAGCGAAGTTCTGCCCGCCACCACCGGAGATGTTCGCGTTTCTTCCTCATAATGGTGTGTTGGCAAGCTCCGGCCGAGGGATATAGCAATGACACCCGCAACGAGAGCGGCAAGGTATATCTTTCTTCACATTTCCCAAAGACAATAAGCTCTGCATGCGGAGGGATTGGCTTCGCAGGTGGATCGTGCTCCAAGGACCAGGGATAATCTTGTGCGGCCCACGAAAACCGACAGTCTCAGAATCTGCAGCGCTCAGTTCGAAGGGTGTTGTCTCTATTATAGCTAGCGTGACTTGAAGATAAAGAGAGAGAGAGAGAGAGAGAGAGAGAGAGAGAGAGAGAGAGAGTAGCAGGTTTGCTCGGCGAAGAAGACGTCCCGTCGCCGCGCAGTTGGCCAGTAAGCTGTCCCGACGAACTTCGCTCACTACATGCCGGCGAATGGACAGATGTGTATGTCACGGAGAACGGAAAGCAAGGAGGCGGCTGCTGAGCTTCTAAGGGAGGTGAGAATTCTATCAAATACCTTTTAAAAATATATTGTCATGAAGTGCGCCAAAGTTTATTTCGGCCATGTGCATCTGATGTGCGTATGGGTCCGATGTAGCTTTGCGAACTTTTTTGAACACACTTGGAACACACTTGGTCTGGCCAGTCATTGGCAGAAGGTTGTGACTTCAGTCGTTATGTCATACTTGGTGCTGCATTTCTTTTCTTTTTATTTTTTTCTTGCTGTTGCCATGATCAGAAAAACACGAGAACAAATAATGCAACATCTGTATTTAATTCAGCAGAGGCGCTGTGGGCACAAAGGTAACACTTCACCAACAACAACAACACGCAAAAAAGAACTGAGAAAACTCAGTTCAAGCAAATGAGATCAATTAATGCACCTTTCTGATAGCCTGTCCTTTTTTTCAATTTGCTACTCCTCAGAGTATTGAACAGGTCAACGTGCACATCAGCTGAAGTGAGCAGTCACTGGAATGCTCAAGAGCAAGTGCACCTAACTAGTGTACCTGATTTTCTGGTCGAAGTGGAAGAATACGCCCAGCCTAAGATGTGGGGTGTCACTTGTGGGAAGTGCCAACAAGTCCATCACGAGAAGTGCACCCATGTTCGACTTTGTGGAATGATGTACAAGGCAGGCTCGAAGAGTACTGGAGAGTGCCAGAATGTGTTGACATGTTCCATTGCGTCCCTCCAACTGTTGGGGTGAACATTGCCACGGACAAAGACTCCCAATTCTGACCACCTCGTGGGAGAGCACTACGCATCCACGCATTCACTTTTTTTGTGGTATGCTTTGGGCCAGTACCCATCCGCCTAGAAATGATGCCATCGTTATGGATTCCTCGCGTTCACAACGAGCTCGCCGGCGCTTGCCACGCTAGACGAACCATGCCAGCGAGGTCAGAGCTGATCTCAAGGGCTTAAGGTGTGAAACGCCGGCCACAATCCAACATGGCGGCTGCTAACTGGGTCGCCTTGCCCGGAACGCGTGGGACGCGCAGACAATGTACGCGCATAGTCAGCAAGCATATGCGCGTGCAAACTGCGGCCTCGCAGCAAGTACATGTGCATGTCCATGCACGCACAGTTAGTCGTATGGCCCACTCCCGGTTTCTGAAAACCTGTAGCTTTTTTAGTACGAACTAAATGCTTTAAGCTCTATCGCTACTATGGGCATAGCAGAAGACGTTCGAATGTTCCTTGGAGCGATTGAAGTGTCCAAAGTTGCATTTTGGAGAGGTTCGGCGACCCGATCTCTTCATTACGAGTTGCCATGGCAATGTCGCGGTCCGCATATTAGGAAGGCCCAATCGTGCAGTTCTTTCTTGTCTCGCGTATTTCTTCCACCTCTGTAGTGGCCTCCAGCTTTTTGCCTGTGCTGTAGCGCTAGGACTGACCTCCTTCTATGTCATGTTTACGATGTGGAAAAAGAGAGAGAGAGAGAGAGAGAGAGAGAGAGATGGGGGGAGGTGGGGGAGATCTAGGACCAGAGAAAGAAAGACGGATTGGACAGAGTCATCCTAAGCCCAGTCGTGGTGGCGCTGGGCCAGCAGGAAGCATTATGAGCAACAGTCTCTTCTGCGACTCAATATCATTGGGAGCGCAGCGCTCGTCCATGGTGAGTAGGAGCATGAGAATACAAGGTAATCATCGGGCTTTATTGGTCTACTACACAAGGTTATTAGTCTCAAGAGCACTTCACGGTGATACAACATACAGGAAAGGTGTTTTCTTTTCCTAACTGGCAGCAAAGTCGGGAAAACACCTCCTTTTCCTAACTGATCATCTCTTCAGTGACTGTTTCTTCACTTGTCGCTGATCACCCCCCCCCCCTTTTTTTTTCGTCAATAGCTGGGTCACGAAAACACCTCTTGCTCCTCGCTGCTGTCCATTGAAGCGACTTGTTTTTTTAGGTCTTCAGAGGCTGGCTCACGAAAACACCTATTCCTCCTAGCTGCTCTGATATCAACTACTACTTTAGTTGATCAGGTTGTGTGATTAATGAAGCCAAAGCCCGGCAGACAGGAAATGGAACTTTGCAGCTTTGGTTTTCTATGCTGCTACAACACGATGAGAGATGGAAACCAACAGAGTCACAAACCAGGACATTCAATAATCTTCACCTTCATCATCAATTAGAGCAGAGGAAGGAACATGGGAGTGCATTGCAACATCACCATCATCATCTGCGCCATCATCGTCACCATCATCACCACTGTCAGCTGTATTGTCAGGGTCCTTTACGTGCTGTGGCACCTGGTCATCCTGGTTATCACAGTCATCACAGGAGCAGGCGTCTGTGCATCGAAGTCCAGCTCGAACACAAGAACATTTGCCAGAGGCACAACCTGTTTGGGAGCGGCACTGAACTAAGACCAGTAGCTCATCAGGCGCACGGCGCTGTGTCATCCACTCTACAGTCAACACGTTGTTTGCCATCTGCCAGCCATGGCCTACTGGTGGTGGAAAACACCTCCGTGAGGTGCTCTGTTGGCAAATGCCCTCTGGTGTTGATTTTCAGTGACGCATGTGCACGTACAAAAGCCAACCATTGCAGACACGTAAATAACTCCGTCCTAAGGCTTCCAGTCAAGCCCACTCCACCTACCCCGGGTTACAGCTACTGAACAGCTAAACTATCAAGCCTTTGTTGACAGCCTCCAAGGCGTGGCTCTCATTCAGAAAGAATCCGAAGGTTATGACAACCGAACCAGAGTAGCGTAGATGGACACAGCGACGAGCTTGCGACAGAAACACACCAGCACGAAGACAATGAAACGACAAGCCTCTGCGGCCGCGTGGTCAAAGCTCGAAGCGCGGGTAATTTTACTACCATAGCCTTTCTATGTGTCTCCATGGTAACTCGAGGCACGCGCCGGCGAGCAGAAGAAAGTCTTTTTTGGCAAGAAAGGACACTCGCTTCGCCAAACGAACACTACCAGCCGCCTACTTATGACCCTTACTGTTGATTCCAGGAATAAAATTTAAGTCGTACCTCAAAAGCTACAGACTTTCGATTTTAAGCAGTTTTCTGAGAGCGGCCGGTGTACTATATAGTCTGATCGGCATTAGACTGCGGCGAACGACCATGTCATAGAGTCTGGTTCAATGTTTCCGAGCGTTACCGATAAAGATTGACAATGAGCTGTCAACATCAGTTGGTGAACTGACCTTCCTGTTTGGCGAAGGGGTAAAACCTCGCTTGGTTCGAATCCCAGAGCGAGGAAAAATGTGACGATGCTTTTAAGCCTCGCGTGTCCAGTCAAAAGAGGGAGTCTCTCCTCTTTGGAGTTCCTTGTGCGTAGGTCTACACCCTGTGAGGCCTGGCGAATCTTCTCTTTCTAACGGTCGGGGCGAGCGCGCACGGTCCCTCCGTATGAGGGATGTGGGATTTTTCTACGTTTTCTTTTGGCGTCGTGGCGTTTTGTTGATCACCATCATCGCAACAAAACCACAACACGAGCGCCGCAAGTAGGTGACAAGCAACCAAGTGCACGGGACAGGGCTTTCAGTGAGAGGCCTTACCCTTCAACATTGGTGATTTCTGAAAGGAGGAGCAAAATGGGAGTTACTTCTTCAGCACCTGGCGTGTTGACAGCCCCCTCTCCAAAACTCCCGGGTCGTTTAAGAAGAAAGTCAGAGAGAGGGGAGGAGGAGGAGGAGGAGGAGGAGGGCGCCAAAAGATGTCGTCGTCGTCGTCGATTTGGTGCTCGATGATGTCTGCTGCGAGAGACAGGCTTCTGTGACATTCACAGTTTTCAGGCAACGACATGTCAAGGTTCGCGAGCAAGGCGTCACTTCTCTTCCGTCGTTCATCGCGAGAAATGGAGGTGGCGGCGACAAAATGGTTTGGTGTGATGTTACTACTCAGTTCTGCTGCGAGAGATGGAGGGTACGCTTCGTTGAAGATGCGCAATCTTCAAGCATCGAGTTGTCAAGGTTCGCGAGCAGCAAGGGTGTTATGTCGCTCCTAGGGAAGAGGAAGCGGTAGCAAACGACGTCCGGCGTATCGTCATCTTCAGAAAGAGATCGGTCAAAGTTAAATCAAACGAGAACGTGCTTTCTGGCTCAACTCTTTTGTGGCCGCGGCATCCCTGTGAGGATCTGAAGCTTGTGAAGAAAACGCTGTTGCCGCATTTTTTGTAAGCGAGACTGTGAAGTTTAAGATGTAAGGGAGACTTTGAAGTTTAGGATATAAGCGACTTCCGCTTTTCTTTTCTACCAGATTTTGACCTTTCTCTCGAGATCGTTAGATGTTTTTTTATTCTTTTCTCTTGTAAATGGTTGCAATAATAAATTTCTCAGTAAACTGGGAGCCTTGATTTTTGGCCCAGAAAGCTTGAGATAATCTTTGGGGTTTCGGTGATCGTTTTTGTTGATTCTGACTGAATTGGCTGTGTGCTTCGACGGTATTTCGGTAGACCGGCCTGGTATACCGTGTACCATGGCTTTGCAGCTGGCGCTGTCGTAGAAAGCAAGTCTTGGCCGGCTTCTTTTTTACTATCTTAAATCCCTCCCAGAATTGATCAACAAGACGATATGTATCATAACGGACATGTGCGCACAGCCCTCGAAGGTACTGAGCCCCAAAACCGTGATACTTAGTGCCTTCATAACTAGTATTGTCACGAAGTATAGGCCAGCTTTCACTGAGTCGATTGTCATGCCAGGCCTAGGCGGTCAAACGCTTTGCTGAGGTCAAAACAACAGCATGTCAGATTTCTGGTTTTCTGCCACCTTGTGACCTAGTTTTGTGGCCGGTTGGTGAACAGTGGCATTTCACATCATGGTTTGTACAATCATTTGCATGGCTACATTATAGAACAGTTTTTGAAAGTGGAAGAAACGAAGTCTAAGGTGAGACCGATTTTAATTGTCTCTCTCTTTACATACACTCTCTCTCTCTCTCTCTCTCTCTCTCTCTTTACGTACAGCCTCAGTACCTTGACTAGGAATTGCATTTCTTCAGCCTTTTTCAGTAAGTCTGCACGCAAGGGCACTTTTCCGCTAATGAAGCAATGAAACAGTTTAACTGAGTTAGCACCTTCCTTTTGAGATACAAGCTGCTTCTTTTTTTTTTTGCCAGACCATGCATAAGAGAGGTGCATGGGTTCATTTTTATTGCAGCAGCTGACGTCTCTCACCCAGCAGAGAATGCTCTTCACATTACCCGGCATGTTAATTGCAATAATGCCTCAGTCCAGGGTTGCCTGATGTTTGACATGAAACTGGCCCAGAGTCGCTGCATGACTCTTGATCTAGAAACATCACAATGAAGGCCTCTGTCTTTCCAGAGTATTCCAGCTAAGACGATTGTTCAAGCATTGGTTAGATCTCCTCCCGATGGAGGCTCAGGTACACCTCCCCAGCTGATGCTTGCCGAGGATGGTCTGTCACTGGCAACGGATGCATGACTCGATGATGAATGCCACCAAAAGAGACTGTTCCTTAAACCGGAGAAAAACGAACGACGGTGCCCTCTTGTCAAAGATGCATCAGTTGGAGTTAGATAAGCATTTTTATCAGGTGGCACCATCTCAGCAGGGTCATAACTACCAGCCACATTGGGGGTGACACCTGCGTTGTGATTGTGCTGCGTCGACCACTGACCATGAGCACAACGAGAGGAATACCCATGTTCCCTTGCTGGTGCTGTGATATCGGTGTACTCTGCCCTGTTGGAGGGAATTTCTTCATAGGTGTGGGCTCGAGGCCCACACGGGACTGTGCTGCCTGCCACAAAGATCCTGTCCTGATCACGTGGATTGGCAGTTCTTCCTCCGCACAGTTCCGACTTTGCTAGCCCAGTTGGCGAAGCCACTTCCTGCATGCCACTTTCCTGCGTGTTCAGATGAGGGTGGACGATCGGGATGGTACGCTTGACCATGTTGAAGCGTGACTGTGCTTGCTCCCATTGCTGATAGCGCAGTCGACGTCGAAGGCGATTGTAGCATACACAAATTGAGCCAACCAGAGCAAAGAGCCCAAGTCCCAGTGAAGCAAAGATGATAATCATAATTGGCAATTTTTCTGAGAACAGAAAGATAATAGCTGTTATTAGACCTATAACGAACTGTGAGATGATATCTGGCATTAGACCTGTAACGAAGTGTGAATTTGTGGCAATTACTGTAAACGAAGGTTTGGCCATGACAAATTTTCAGTTATTAATTTCTGTGCCAGCACAAACAAGTTAATTTTTTTGAAATTTCATATTTGAGATCTTTAACAGAGTCAGGGCAGACACGTACAATGAGCGCCCGAGGTTTGCTATCAAATTTTCGAAAGCGTCGTGTTAATGAAACATCCAGTTCGTCTCATATCGAAGATCACGTGATGCTGAAAAATGTTTTGGTTTACAGTATTCTAGTGTTTTTGTTGGTTCCAACAAAGGCAGGTAGCTGTGGGAACCACGAATGCATCACGTCTCAGGTTGTTCCGATGAAAGGAACGAGGCGATGTGGCATGTAAACTTCAGTTTTTCTGCAACTTGTCTGATGTGCAACGAGAAGCGTGCCAGTAACTCATGCACTAGAAAACATGAATATGTGACTTTTTTTTTCAACAAAACACCTGTGAAGTTTTTGTTTTTTCCTGGTAGTGTTGGATTGCACGTCAGTAATCGTGACAATTTGGACAGAATTATCTACTTTGTTAGTTGATCATCTGGTCGTGCTGGAACCGTGGGCACTCATGGTAATTGTAGAATAAGAACAGAGCCAAGAATACAAAAAGACGTGGAACTAATATAATTATGTATATATATAATGTAAGCTTGTAAAGCATTCAATTAAACTGAGCTGACTCAGTAAACGAGAATCAGAGACAACAGCCAGTCCAGTCATGACGTGGCTCAATTAGCTGAATTTATGTGAACATGCTGCGGGCAAACAAACAGAGGAACACAGAGGAAGGCTCAAAGTTCAAAAATTTCATCACAGTTTTACAAGTGACATCACCCTGGCACACTCTATACAGTGTGACAGAGCACACTGTCTCTAAGGAGTGCTGATTGGAGTGCCAGCGACTGACTGCCTGCATCTAATGCAGTGACTTAGATCAGTGTGAGTGAAAACCACAGCATAGTAACCGTTGTGGTCCTTTTAGCTGATCGCTTTCTTTTAATGTTGGTATGCGTTGACACTTGATCACTCACTTATGCAAGGGCAGCAATGAACACAATTGATTACGATATATGGCTAGTGTCTACTATTCCGATCCATTCCAGCAGTAGTTTTCCTTGCCTGTGTGATGGAGCTAAAACAGCAACAGGCTCCGCAGGATGCATGTGCATGCTAGTTAGGGAGCAATGCACTTCACCTCGCAGTGTCCCCTCTGTACATGCATGTGCATGCTAGTTAGGGAGCAATGCACTTCACCTCGCAGTGTCCCCTCTGCACATGCATGCCCACACAAACCTATTCACACATGCGCACCTTACCATCGGTTTTCAAGGACGACACACCATTTTTCAGAGATTCGCAGTATGCTCCGGTGTACTCAGCAGGGCATGTACAACGGTAGGTCGTAAAGCCAGAGCTATTGAAAGGCTCTTCCTCAGTGCACGATCCACCATTGAAACAAGGACTGGAATAGCAGTCTGAGGCAAAAAAGATCAAAGAAGTTATCTGGGAAGTCAATGAGATAAACCTGTCACACTTTGCATGTATAAGCATAGTACTATACTCGGGTCAAAGATCATCATGGCGATTTACATAGTCTAACAGTTGTTCCTGAATGGACTGACATACACTCAGGACTGCAGTAAGTCCATGTTCATACAATCATGCATGCCACATGTTCATGCCCACACCGATTACTTTGTATGATCCCATCACGGGTGTAATATTGTCATATGGTGTACGATCAGCATCATTTGATACTGTGGTGGGTCATATTATCATCTTGTGACACCTACAATGTCACAGTGTCCTGTTCAAAACTTGTGTCATCACAGAGGTGTGAAACTGTATGGTACCACTGGTATACCCTTTTAGAAGGCTTCTTGAGTGCCGAGGAGAAAAATAGGGCTGGGTCCGTGGCTCTCCCCCAGAAAAGTCATACTCAATCCCTTAAAATGCATTCAAGTGGCACTTTGTGGCTGTTGCCCGAAAGCAGCTGTAAGAGCAGGTAGAGTGGATTTAGAACCCTGCTGATCAGCGCACGCCTCACGTCTGTCAGGTTTTTGTCTAGGCAGGCAAAGACCCAGAACTGGCGAAATTGTCTGAACTACACCAGAAAGAGCCTTCCTCAGGCTGATTATCTACAGAGGAAAACACCCTGCGTGTCATTCTCCTTGACGCGTACAATATTCATAAGAATGTTCCTGCACAACGAAAGTTGAAGCAACGCCATGAAACCTGAAAATGCTGCTGGTTGACGTTGCCGTCACTAGCATCAAGGACTGGCTGCAACTACACAGCAGCTGTCAAAGCCACCTAGTGCAACAGCTACAGTTCACTTTAAACCAGCGCGGTGATCACAAACTTAAATATTCATGACATTCTGCATCTATCCATCACATGCAGGCGCATCCACACAGCTGGCCGGGTGCTTGCCCCAAACCTGTCTTCCATTACGCACATGTTCAAGTGGTGTGCAAGTCTACAGTTCCAATGACATAACACCTGGCATTTGAATAGGAAAAAAACCCTTCTTTGAACTCTTTCTGTATGGCTTTGTGCACAGATGTTTTCTGCAAAAAGGTCACTACACCCCAGCACCTGGCATTATGTGATGCCAAGGTTTGATATAGTATGATGTCAAGGTTTGATGTAGTATGATACCAAGGTGAGAAAATGCGCATACCAGCCTCTTCAGGTGTAGATGAATTGCTGCTTTCATTACAGACAGCCTCGGAGCATCCAGGCAGACACCGAACATCTCCGTTAGGCATGCAGGAAGTGCAGGCAGTCACCAGGCAGTGTCTGGAACAATCCCCTGTGGGCCAATAGCCAGATGTGCACTGAACTTTCCATTCGACCGAAAGAATCGCCGGATGAGCTCGGTCATAGCGGAGAAAATTTTTGTCTGACCAGTTGCCAAGAGATGAGGTGATGTTCGTGAAGAAAGCCCCTAGAGGCTTGTATCTCGAGCCAGTGATTGTGGGCTGAGCCCAAACCTCAATGACAACTGTATTATCCTGGAGGGAAACAGTCAATTCAGAAAGGTTTCTCTGCAACACACGGAGTCACTGAGTACCACTCAACTTGATCATTGCACTTCATATTCAAATGAGGTATGCTTACATCATATTCAAATGAGGTATGCCTACATCATATTCAAATGAGGTATGCCTAC
>JAOWAR010104981.1:0-12185 GCA_028571005.1 Clathrina lutea | reverse complement strand
TCGTTCGTAATTTTACCGAGCTGTGACCTAGGAAGAGAGAATTTTTTCTATTACAATTCAAGAAGGTCGAGAAGTTTATTTTCAAGACTAGGAGGTAGTTCATATCGTTCGGGTGAAAGATGTCAGTGTCAACCTTGACCCATGGCAGTTCTGGGGTTTTATGCAAGATGAGAGGCTCTTTAGTTTGCTGGTGTCGAAATGCGTTGCATGTCGCGCATGCTGAGACAAGTTTCTCGATGTCCGCCATAAGGCCTGGCCAAAACACTACGTCACAGGCATGCTGCTTCGAGCGAATAATATCCAGATGTGGTTTGTGAATACGCTGCAAAACATCTCCTTGGAGGACTCTTGGAAGTACGATTTTATGGCCTTTTAGGATGATGTCGTCGAGCATGGTCAACTCCTCTCTGTAGGTCCAGAACTCAGCTATTTCTGGTGGTACTGCAGAGCGAGACTCTGGCAAGCCCGCCAAAATCATTGTCTTCAGCTGCTGCAAGATAAGGTCAGCAGATGTCTGCTGCTGGAATTCACGAAGCTTGTGTGGGGTCATGGTCGCCTGGATGACATGCAGCACCTGCAGATCGTCGTCCTGGCCGTCTGCGCTCTCCTGCAGATAAGCTCGGCTGAGGGTTTCAGCAAGGGTCATTGTCCTGCCGGGGCGGTACTGAACATCCAGGTCATTGCGCTGCAAGCGTAGCAGCATGCGTTGCAGGTGTTGCGATGCCTATATTAGCGGCATGCAAAAGATCATTTCGAGTGGCTTGTGGTCGGTGTGAGCAGTGACTTTTTGGCCATAGAGATATTGATGGAACTTTTCGCATCCGAATTAAATGGCCAGCATCTCCTTTTCAATCTGCGCATATCACTGCTGTGTCGGGGTCAAGGCTCTTGAAGCATATGCAACAGGCTGGTCATTTTGAAGGAGGACTGCACCAGGCCTGTTAACTGGTGTCCATTGAAAGGGTAGTGTGCTTGTTCACGTCAAAGAAAGCCAAGGCAGGTGTCGTCCCGACCAGTTTCTTCAGTTGTTCAAAGCTGGCTTGTTGTTCATGAAGCCAATGCCATGTGACATCTTTCTCGAGGAGACGGCGAAGAGGAGCACTGATGCCGGCCATGTTTGGCAGGAACTTGTGGAGATACTGTAGCATGGCCAAAAATTTCTGAACGGCCTGCTTGTCGTCAGGTGCCGGCATGTTCAGAATTGCTGCGGTCTTAGCAGGGTCAGATTGCAGCCCATCGGCTGTGATTTGATGACCAACGTAGGGTAACTCACTTTGACCTATCTTTGTCTTTTTGGCATTGAAGCGAATGTTGCGTTGTCTGGCTCGTTCCGGAACGCTAAGCAGGTGGGCATCGTGCTCAGCAGTGGTTTCGCCCCAAACTAAGATGTCATCGACAATGCATTCAGCACTGGGTAGACTTTCCAGCTGCTGTGCCATAGCATGCTGAAACCTTCGGGTGCGGAGGCAATTCCAAACAGAAGGCTTGTGAAACGGTACCGACCAAACGGTGTGTTAAAAGATACACAGCTTTGTGCTGGCCTCATCCAACTGGATTTGCCAGAATCCTGAGTTGGCGTCAAGGATAGACAGGACCTTGGTGCGTGGTCGTCTTGACACGACTTCTTCAATCGTCGGCATGGGATAGTGAGCACGGCGGATGGCCCGGTTGAGATCCTTGGGATCTAGACAAATTCTTAACTTTTTGGGTTTGACAATGGTAACCATACCGCTAACCCATGATGTTGGCTCCACAACCTTTCCATCCGTTGTGGTTCTGCTTTGATTCGAAAGCGACAGGAACTCGCCGTGGAGGGTGCACAACAGGAGGTAGGCCGGTCTAGATCTGAATAGTATGCTGACCAGGCACCTTGCCGAGACCGGTGAATAGGTCAGCGTGGCTCTCCAGGACTTGGTCCGTCGTCAAGTGAGCAGGTGGCTGTGCCAGTAGGGTAGCAGGTGCCAGTGTCCGAATGTGCTTTACAATGCCAAGAGCTGTGCAGGACGCATGTCCAAGGATTGCAGGCAGTGGCTGGTCAACAACCTGAAAAGGCACGGCAAAGTATTCCTGACTGTCTGAGAGTCGGCATGTCGGTAGCACTTTTCCAATGGGACGTATGGTCACGCTTCCAAATGCCACGTGGCGTGCTGTTGTTGGTTGCAGCTCGAAAGTACCGACTGTCTTGAGTAGAGTGCTGGGGATGACGTTACACTGTGCACCCGTGTCCAGCTTCACACAGAGAGAATGCTCCCCAACACGCAAAACTGCAGTCCACGCTTCGTCGGCAGCAGCAGCAGCAGCAGTAGCAGGAGTCGTGATGCTTGTCTCTTCGTTCAGTGAACCCAAAACGATATCGACGGCATCAGGCGTCAAAAGAGGTGGAACCGGAGCTACGTGGGGTGAAAACTTGTGGCAGTTTCATTGTGTCGCAAGCACGTCATTCTCCTCTGTGGCCACAACGTTGACATGAGGCCTCGTTTCCCGCCCTTTCTGTGGAAGGGAGGGTCAGGGTGTAAATTTCGGTTTTAGCTTCTGTGGGTGGATGGGACCTGAACTGTACACCACCACTCTATGCTGGTAAAAGGATTGCCTTCAGGTTAGCTCCTTTATGTAGGGAAGGAACGTGATCGTTTTTAAGCCCTTGAACTGTTTGGATTTTTCGAAAATTTATTTCCTGGTTTCCTGCCATTTTTATTTTTTGGGGGACACTCATCCTTCTGTGAGTTTCTTTCTGGAGATGCATCAGAAGGGGGTTGAACAGTATCCCACTCGAGAATGGATAAGTGGGTGTTTGAGGTACTTGGAAAGGGGTAGGTGGGTGTTTGAGGTGCTCGACAATGGGTAGGTGGGCGTTTGAGGTACTCAAGAATGGGTAGGTGGGCGTTTGAGGTACTCGAGAACGGTAGGTCTGACTGGCTTGTCTGCTATCGTTTTTCATTTCGTTCTTGTTTTGCTTTCCGAGTTTTCAACTTCCGAGAAACAAAGAAATGAAGTGGTCCAGCCTCACACAGACAGACAGAAAGACAGACAGACAGACAGACAGACAGACAGACAGACAGACAGACAGACAGACAGGCATACAGACATAAAGACAGACAGACAGACAGACAGACAGACAAGTTCAAATTTGCTAGCAAGGACAAGAGGCCAGACTATTACAGATGTCAAAGATTACACAGCCTTCAAGGCCATCGAGGAACAGGCAGTTACATGAAAGATTTTCCAGGTAGCAGGTCGATAATTAAACAAAGTACCCTTGCTCTGACAATCTTCCAGCCCATTTTATGTCTTCTCACCTTCTATTCAAGTCATACTTCATCTACCAGGCCCTCTAACCCACGGAGAAACATGCAGCTTGAATCCTTGTTGCGTAGTATGGCATTTAGCTGTCAGCTGAAGATCACACCATTCCATCACACATGAGCCATGGAAACAGCACCTGGTTTGTTTCCTAAGACAAGAACAGCAAAGAAACAAAAAAAATATACATGACATCATTCAACTTCCTGAAAAACGAATGTGAATCAAAGACGGAAACTGACATCAACAAGGAGAGTAGATCAATTATCTCCATGGCAACAAAAAGGACGAGGGCAGTGCGTTTGATTTCACTGTTTCTCATCGGTTCACACTACAGCAAGACAACAGCAACATGCACGTCATTGGACTTGTTACCTTTCAGCCTGTCTCTGCCTTAGCACCTTGGTGGGAGACGACACAGTCACAGGAATTGCTGTTTGTTTCGGTGAAGGAGCTCACAACGGAAAAATGTTTCGCTTTGATACATCCCGCTCTAGATCTAGCTTGCTCAGCAGAGAAAAAGAGGAGCAGCCGGCCTTGACACCGGCGTGCCTCAACATGCACTAGCCTCAAAGGCAGACCCTAGTCCCGTTACGTGGGCTGGCTGACCGAAACTAAGGCCTGGTGTAGGTTACGGTGTGCATGCTCAGCATCCGCAAGATCTTGTGGGTGCTGAGCATGTGTACTCAATCCTTGGCTAACAGAATATGTCGTTGATTTTTTGATTACCGAGGTCAACTAAAATTTTTATTTGATTTATGACGTGTCCTATTACCATTGACCAGGGTCTTACACTGCTGCGTCACTGTCAAGATGATGGGATCTGACATTTACCTGCCATGCCACCTTGCAACACTCTTGTTTCTTTTTTCGGCTGTTGGTCAAAGGTGGTGGGAATGCCGAACAGACGATTTGCAGTTTCAGTATGGAAAGTCAGTGCAATACATTTCATATTTCATTTGTTGTTTGTCATGCAGCCGTCAAGCCCCGATTGAACCTACTAGAGATACATGTAACTGCCGTGTGCGACACGGCGATACAACAAAAAGAAATCAGACCAAGTACAAGGTCTTGATTAACCAAACTTTGTGCGATTGCTTCAAGCACATCGTTGCCCCTTTCAGCCATTCTCTCAAATCCAGACCAACCAAGCGAATATTGCCTGTCCCTTTCATGTGAAGAAGACTTGTCACCCGGTGGCATGTGAAGTGGAAGTCACCAACGTGGACTCAGTCAGGGACGCCACAACAACGATGCAATAAGCCTGTGCACGCAATCCGTTGTGTCGATCGTGGCCATCCCAACGCGAACGGAAATGTGCATGCATGATGTCAAAGTAGCCCTCCCCCAAACCTCTACTACATTCTCTTCCTCTCCCTCCCCACATTTCTTACCTACGTCCTCTACCCCTTCCTCCTAGCCCGCATACAGTACCCCACCCACGACAAAGTCCGCGTAGTTCACCTTTGTCAGAGGAAGCAGCCAGGCCTGGACCATAGTCACTCTCGAACCCTGCATTGATCCGATTTCCATCTTCGTCGGCAGAAGAAATTTGGTCCACATCAACTCATTCTCTGTTGGAAATAGACAGAAGTGATGTGCGAGAGCTCAACACGTTCTCAACTACTCTTTAACATATGTCAAACTCAGTCAGAACGAGATGGAGAGCAGCTTCGGCGATTGCGACTAAGCGTCCGACCAGGCTGCCATGAAGATTCATGGGAGGAAGAAACACAAGCAAGAAGATTTTTAGCGATATCAATTTCACGATGAACTTGAGACTTACAACCCTGTTTGTATGCCAATAATTTAGCCTCTAACCCAGTGGCACCCGAAAGTGTCTAACCGGGCCTCTCCGTTTATATCTAGCACAGATAAATAGATGTTCATGCCATCCATCACAGGCAATCGATTTAGGAATGGCGTGAAGACTAAAGGGTTAATTTACTTGCACTACATTCAGAATGTGACGAACTTATATATTGAAAATTCTGAGGCGCAAAATGTCAACTGATCAGCGTTATGACGTAACAACACTATATTTGGCATGACAATGACTGAAGTCAAAAATTTGGATTTATCTTCACAGCCGTCTGCGTGATCCGCCTGAAATTTTCTCCGTAGGTTCCTGTTGGTAAGCAACAAAATAGCGTGTCTGGGATTTTTCGAAATCGTATCCAAACGCCAGAAAAGCCGCACACAAGTTTGGAGTGGTGGCCGTGGGATTTGGCGAGCTGTAATAGGATAACGAGGTCAAAATTGAGAAGGTGGGAGGCACTCTTTTTGAGCTTCTAGTGTAGAACACGCATGCCAAAAATCGCCGCGATTCGTAAAGAGACGGCTACAGTGAATCTAAATTTCCGACATCATTGTCATGCTAAATATAGTGTTGTGACGTCATAATTAGACATGACCCCCCGTCGATGGTGGAGTCTTGCAAAGAGAGCCTGTGGTTGGTCCTCCCCTCGCTGTCTTCCTGCTTTGTCAGTTGCTACTGTCATTACTGAGCCGTTGGCGAAAGCCTCTATTCTGAACAGCCATTTCCAGCAACAGTGCTCAACTTCTCCTGGGGCCCACCCTGCTCTGCTGACTCAGTTGGACTCGTCTCCAGTAACTGGCCCTCGTTTTTCCTTCGATGAGATCTCTCCTGCTGGCGTGGCAACGACCCTTCAAAATCTGGCTAATTGGAAGAGCTGTGGATCGGACGGAATAACCAATATGCTCCTCAAGTTGTCTGTGGATGAAGTGTGTTCTCCTCTGTCGGCATTGCTCAACCGCTCGTTGGTTGTGGGGATCTTTCCTGACATCTGGAAGGAAGGGATTGTCTTGCCAGTGTACAAAGAAGGCAAGGAGCCATCATTACCGGGTTCTTATCGTCCAATCACCCTGCTCAGCTGCCCCTCCAAAGTTCTGTAGCATTGCGTGCGTGACCAGCTGACCGCTTTCTGCTTTGACAATGATGTCTAACCAGATGAGCAATTTGGATTCTTGAAGGGGCAGTCCTCTGAATGGCAACTGTTGTCTGTTCTTGAGGACTGGCACACTGCACTGGACAGGCAGTGTTGTGTTCACACAGCTTTTCTGGATGCAGCTAAAGCGTTTCATCGGGTTGACCATTCCATTCTTCTGAAGAGGCTAGCTGAAATAGGTGTTCATGAATCAGCCCTGCGGTCGTTCCACAGCTACCTGTGAGGTCGGCGCATTGCTACCAAAGTCCAGGGGGCTATCTCTGCATCCCTGAGAGTGACATCTGGTGTGCCGCAGGGATCTGGCCTTGGACCGTTACTGTTTCTGATATATTTTCGTGGCATTTCGTCTGTTGTCAGTGCTGCTACTGCACTTTTTGCTGATGACACACTCATCTATCGGTGTGACTGTGTGGGGTGGCGACGGACTCCCTGCTGTCATCTTGGTCGAGACCTGCGTGATCTGGCGGTGTGGGCTGACTGCTCCAGTGTTGAGTTTAACTGTACCAAGTCTGCTGAACTTTGCCTTGGTGCAGCGCCTCCTGTCCTGTCTGTCCAGCTTGCGGGCTCTCCACTACCTCATGCAGATAGTACAATACATCTTGATGTATTACTGGAGCAGAACCTGCGCTGGTCTGCGAACATTGAACGTCTGCTGAGGGCAGTGGCTGGGCCAGTTGCATTATGCAAGCGCCTGGCATTTACCAATCATCTGCCACCTGTTGTGCTTCAGCAGATTTACTTGGTGTACATTCGTCCGAGGATGGAGTATTGCAGCGCTGTATGGGGTGGTGAGTCACATGCTCTGCTGTGAAAGTTGGAACACGTCCAGCTGAAAATGGCACGACTTCTTGTTGCACCAGCTCAACGGCATCTGTCCGGCAGGGATCTGTTGGAGGCGGCCAGCCTGGCTACGTTGGAGTGGTGGCGGCGGGAACATTGCCTCACTATCTTGCGGAAACTTGTCAAGAACTTGGTCCCTCCGCAGCTTTCCCGTTCTGTCCCTCTGTCTGCTTCTTCTCGCTCTGATTGTTCTCTGCGTGCACCTCACCATCTTCAGTTCCCTGCTCCTCGTAGCTCCTGTCATTTGTCTTCATTCTCGTGTGTAGCCATCCCAATCCCAGAGAGTGGAATAGTCTTCTGACGGTCTCTTCTTCTCATGTGTCTGCGTTTGTTTCTGGCTTGCACCAGTTCTTTTCTTATATACATGTCAGTGCACTTTTTCTGTCTTTCTTTTTCTCCTTCTAGGGATCTGTACTTCCTCCTTCAGTCATGTACTATCATTTTGTGTATTTAAAACAATAATAACTAATTGGGTTAAAGCACGAACCAATATTGGACCCACGAACCCCAAAAAAATAATAATAAAAAAAAAATTAAAAAAAATAATAATAATTTCGATCACGTAACATTTGGCGCTTCAGAATTGAAAAGAAAATCATCCGTTGAATATAAGCTTTCCGAAAATATATAGTTTGCTGGGTGGCCAAGGTGAACTTCTGGGTGAAATTTGGGACAGAAAATTAGTACCAACATACACAACGACCATCCAGGGCCACCTGAAAAGAAGAAAGATGATGGAGGTTTTGTGTTTGTTGGACTACTAGAAACGAAAGGCAACATTGAGAATGAGTAGGAAAAAACAATAAAGATAATAACTATGATATTATTATCAACACCACACCCAGCTGACAAAATTACCACTCATAAGAAAGTGAGCTGATGTTGAAGCCAACACTTAGAAAATTCCATTCCAAGTGGCGCTTCGCTCTACTCCAGTTTCTCAATTAATATTTGGTTTTCTGTAGTGAATATGAAACGATTCTCATACAAAGGAAACCAAAGATTAATTGAGACACCCTAGAGATGACAATCTGTACTACATAGTAGAAAGAATACTTGAAAAGGATAAGGATGATAGAGATTTTGTATTTTTGGAACTTTTAAGTTTGCTTGCTTTCTTTGTCGTCAAAATAATCAAAACAAGGACTGCCTTTTTGTTTCCTTGGGTCTTATTCAATTTACTAAAGGAATGCAAAGACTTTCTCCGTGTTGATTGTTTCTAGGTCAAGTATAATGGCACACAGTGCAACTTGTGCTGACAGGAGGAAGAGAGTAGAAGTTTGTGTGTGAAGTTTCTTGCAGGGTGTTTAAAAATGTGTGGATAAAGAGAAAGTGTGTACATGCGCCTTTTTCTTTTTGGATGAGAGAGAAATGTACCAACACTATATTTTCTGTATGTTTCCAATTTTCAGAGGGGATGGACATCATTGCATAGATATGCGCAGAACGGACAAACAGAGATGTGCTCTAAGATGGTTGACCTTGGAGAAGATGTGAACGCGCAGGATGAAGTAAGCAAACACCATGCCAACTAAAAGGTCGACAGAAGATGCTGAAACTTGGGACAAAAATGAAATGTCAGAAAGAAACTGCAGCTCTTTGAAAGATAATTCTCATTGTTCATCACTCAAACAATACACGTGAACCGCCAGGGAGAAAGGATAGAAACAAAAGTCTAAAGATGTGTAGAAAAGTTCAAAGGTAGAAACAGACCACACTCGCAAAGAAAGGAAGCATGCAGAGGTGCAGTGATTTGGTCCAGTGCCAGGCGTCTCTCTAGTTTCATCTTTATTGAGATTGGATAACAACCTTCAAAAGATTGTTTGTTTAGGTCATCCAGGTCATAAAGAAGATTCCAGAGCCAAGCTTTGTTTCGCGTATTGTTTGTTTTGTTTAATACTTTTTCTCCACTGATGTTGACAAAATGACAACCAGTAGAGAGAATATTTGAAAAGGACAAGTGAGATGATGGAAATGTTTTTGTTCCTAGGAGTATAAAGTTTGTTTCTTCTCATCAAAATCGGCAGTAAGAAGGTTTCAATCTATCTAGTGATTGAATGCAAAGGCTTTTCCCCGTGTTGATTGGTTAAGGAGGCTCCAGCGTTCTTAATTTCTCGTCCCGCGCAGCACGCTCGGTAGGATTAACAGAAAAGGCTGAAGCTTGGGACAAAAATGAAGTTCATTTCAGAAAGAAACTGGCGCTCCTTTTAAGGATAGGTATGGTTCTTCAGCACTCAACTAATACACGTAAACCGCCAGAGAGAAAGGGTAGAAAGAACACTCTAAAGATGTGTAGAAAAATCCAAAGGGAGAAAACTTGGTAAGTACAAACCACACTCGCAAAGAAGGAAGGAAGCAGAGACGCAGTAATAATTACTGCATCTCTGCTTCCTTCCTTCTGGTTCGCACAGCCCCTTGAAATCCTTGAAAACCCTTGAATTTCAGTCCATCCCTTGAAAACCCTTGAATCTGGCCGTGATCCTTGAAAATCTCGCGCTGTTCCTTGATTTTTTCGAAATGAGCTTCGGAAGAGCAACTTTTGCAGCCTTCTGTTCGACTATCCAGCTGTACGATAGACAATAAACACTAGTCTAGATGTGCATAGCTAGTGCTGGTGGTGGTGGATCATTATGACATTAGGCCTACAATTGTCATCCAATGATGAGCTACAGTCATCATCAGCGTGTCGGTCACTTGCACGAATATGTCGATGGATCTGCGCTGTAGATCATCTGGTCTATCTGTCCACATGTCGCGCCCGTGCCTCGTTTTGGCGCCCGTGAATCATGATCACACCGGCGCACACGCGAGGCAGTGCCAGTTCTACACGCTAACAAGTTGTTACTACAAAGTTGACAGGGTAGGTACGGTTGAACAACTTGAGAGAAATAGACGACACCAGCATACTGAGAAGAAAGAAACGAAAACCTTGTAAGCGAAAGAAACGAACGAAAGGAGCTTAGTGAGCAAGGCCGTTCATTTACTTATAGTCTAGGGGTAAAACAATATTGTCGAGCAGCAACTTTCCCCCACTTTATTGAACCATACCGTCTCCAGATACAGGAACTTGTCCTCATCGATGTCTGTATCGATGTCCAGGAAGAGCAGATGGCCTGTTTTTTCCTTCTTCTTATTTTTTGCCCAAGTTATTCTACTGCCATCACACGGAAAAGAGTACCCGAACATTGACGCTGGTGAGCATAGGCCACTCAACAGAGAACATATTAGTCGAGTCACCTCCCGATGATCCGCCACAGTCCTGTGTGAACAGGCTCTCAAGGCTGGATTCGGACGTGCATTTTCGGCCGCAATTTTCGGCCAACTCCTAGCTGCAGGCAAAATGGTTGCTTGCATTTGCCCTCCGGGGCCAACCGTTAGGGCCTGCGCACCGGAGTTCGCTGCACAGCTCTGGAGGTGGTGGGCCTACCGATTTTGCGGGCCCGCACATCTGAGGGGATGTACCAGACTGCAATCAAGCGCCTTGAGCAGTCTAGTTGTTGCGGTGGTTTGTTTTTTCATCGCAGTGTTCTGTCTGGCCAGTTTATGTATGTGAAGAGCTAGGAAGAAGTTACCAGGACTAACCGGATATTTCAGTTTTTGTTCAGAGCGTTTTTCGACCTGTTCAAATTGTGTAGCTTGAGTGCAAGGAGTCGTGGTCAGCGGTACATCTTGGCAAAACGACATGATTTGGAGGCTGTTATTTCTACTGGTTCTTGCTGTCCGTAGGGTGGCGTGAAGGAATTGCCTTTTGCTATTTCAAAAGTTGTCCTTACGATCGTTCGTTTGCCCTGTCGGATAGGCGCAGTCACTGAAGAATCTCACCGAAGGCGCTTTGCCACTTTATCTAGCAAGTGACTGCCTTGGACTACATGCAGTTGGATTGTGCAGCTGTGGGTGTTAAACGACTGGTAACCTTTGCAAAACAGTTGATTCGGGAGTCTGTGACCAGCGTCAGAGAGGGCACGTGAGCACAGGCATGTCCTGGCAAGCAAAAGTTGAGAGAAACAAAAGTGCATGTGTGGACGTGTCGCCGCGCCGGCCTGCAGCTCATTGCGCTCAGGGGCCCTACATTTGCGAGTGAATTTGCACGTCTGAACCCGGCCCAAGACTGGAGCAAGTTGATGCAGAGCCCGTAGACAATCGATCTCCATGCCGTCCAGATGAAAATGGCGAAGTGACAGTGCGCCGATAACACGACGGAGGCTTTGGTCCAGATAATGTAGTAATCTTTCGATGGGAAGACTTCGGGATGGTTCCGGCTGCGCGGCCCAGGATGTGGGAAAGCTGAGTTCCATCACCCAGGGCGCACTCGGTGAAGGATAAGCTCCGTATGATACTGGCACGTCAAAACAGCATGGAGAGCGCAAGGCTGTCGATGTATCTGATATGGTGTAGAGACTAGTGAACTTTGTAGTGAGTGTTCAAAACCAATTGAAAACTCTTCAATTCTTCTCAACATGCCCTTTGAAAACCCTTGAAAATTGACTTTGAAAGTGTGTCGGAACCCTGTAATTTGGTCAAGTGCCAGCAGTCTTTCTAGTTTCTAGTTTCTAGTTTCTTTCTAGGTGCTAAGAGAGGTGCTAAGAAACCTTTCACCTTTCAGGTGCTAACAAACTGCAAATGATTGACAGATGCTGCTCTACAGAAGAATCTGTGTTTTCTTTTCGTGACTAACGCAGTCAAGCCACAGGGGGCTGAGGTCCAGACCACCGTCTTGGTTCATGACAAAAGGGCACCCAATCCACTGGAACCCACCAGTCATCGTGAAGGAACGGGATGTGATGAAGATGAAGATAAGGGAGGCTATGCTTGTTCAGCAAATAAACATGAAAGGGTGGAGCATGAACCAAGACGGTGGTCTGGACCTCAGTCCCCTGTGGCTTGACTGCGTTAGTCACGAAAAGAAAACACAGATTCTTCTGTAGAGCAGCTTCTGTCAATCATTTGCAGTTTGTTAGCACCTGAAAGGTGAAAGGTTTCTTAGCACCTCTCTTAGCACCTTTGTTAGAACCTTTGTTAGCACCTTTGTGTGAAAGGTTTGTTAGCACCTGTTTAGTAGCTCATTCACACCTCTTC
>JAOWAR010104870.1:0-12186 GCA_028571005.1 Clathrina lutea | reverse complement strand
CCGCGATCGCCTGGACGTGCGCTCGGGCCAACCGTACCGAACGACAACAAGGGAAAATGGCGACCTTCTTTCCTAAGTAGAAAGACGAAGGCTTCCAGGATTATGTTGTCTTCCTTACGGTTTGAGTCCGGATCGGCGGAATCACTCGAAATTTTCTTGATTTGAAGAAAAAAAGGTAAGTGGCGCTCGGTGGAATGCAGCATCGGTCAATTTGGTCAAATCTCACCCGATATCGATCGATGTTGATCGGTATGCAAAAATCTTAAGTTGTAGGCAACATTGCGATATGTATCACCAAAGTAGCGCATGCCTACCACAGCTGGCGAGAACCAGCGTCTCGCCTTTCTCGCTTCGCTCGGCCGGTGAGAAGCTATATTTTGTTGAAACTTACATTCCACGTACGTGCACAGATTTACCATACAGAGAATTAACAATGAAGAATGCATAATTGGGAGAAGAAGAAAGCGACAGGGGCCAAAGTTTAAATTCTAAGAATATTGACAAGATTAACTCACCCGTGCAGGATGTGCCACTAACAGTATATCCTTCGGGACACGAACATGTGTACGATCCTTGTGTGTTCTTACAGAGAGCAATGGCTGAGCATCTATGACTGCTTTTTTGACATTCATCAATGTCTAGGCACAGAAAGGCAGAGAAGCTAATGTATACTGGAATGATCAAAGCTTCCTAGCATAATACATGGTCAGAGTTTGAGCATCGTTAAACTTCAAATTCTAAAGAAGAAAGGGAAGTGAAGTAGAGGAAAGGATGGACCCGTCACGGCATAGGTGCATCGCGCATCCACAAAGGATTAAATAATTGATGGAATTTGGGAGAAAGAAAGATTATCTTTCTGCCAAATTCCATCAATTATTTAATCCTTCTTTGTGGGTGCGCGATGCACCTATGCCGTGACGGGTACCCGTTTGGGAGCGGTTAGTCGTGTGGGTCTTGGATGAGGCCTATGTTGTGAGGTAGTGGAAAAGCACGGTGGTTGAAGTGTCATTTGTCCTGATCGGTGAGTCGAGGGTTCCGGTAGCTCAATAGGCAGAGCATCAGCCGCGTAAGCTGAGGGTCCCGGTTTGAATCCTGGTTGGGGCATTGGCATTTTTTTCCACTGTGCTTCTTTCCATCCTCTCCTCTACTTCACTTCCCTTTCTTCTCTAGAATAGCCTTATTAGGAGACAATTGTCAATCTCATGTCTTGCGTGTAGCGCGTGTACCGCACCGGCCTTAGCTGGGAGGAAACAATTCAATCAATGTTGATAGGATGTCGCGCGCGTATCGTGTGTATCGCACCCGTCTCTGGACTGTGAGGAATGAGGCTTAGAAAATTGAGTAGACAGTTTCGATCGCGCCTCTCGCATGTATCGCGTGTATTGCACCCTTTTCTGAAAAAAAAAGCAAACTCAGTGAATTTCGATCACGTGCCTCGCGCGTGTATCGCACCCGTGTCTGGACTTTGAAAAATGAGCAATGAATTTTGTTCGCGTGTATCGTTGAAAAATGAACAAGCATTTTCGATCGCGTGGCTTGCGTGTATCACATGTATCGCACCCTCTTCTGGAAGAAAGCACATGCTATCAATTTCGATCGCGTGCCTCGCGTGTATCGCACCCGTCTCTGGACTTAGAAAAGTGAGCAGCATGGTGTGATTGACATCAATCACACTCGCGCGTCTCGCAAATCTCAATAGCAGGGTGCGATGGAGCTCAATCGCACTCGCGCGTCTCGCAAATTTCAATAGCAGGGTGCGATGGAGCTCTCTCGCACTCGCGCATCTCGCAAATTTCAATAGCAGGGTGCGACTAAGTTCAATCGCAATCATGCGTATCGCATTTTCAATCGCAAAGTGCGAGTCAATGTCTGCGCTTTACTGGTAATATGGGTATGACAGTAAAATGGGTATCAAAGTAATATGGGTGTCAACTACATGGGTAGCACAGTAATATGATTATTACAGAAAAATAGAACCATGTCCCAATAATAGGGGTATCACAATCATATGGGTATCATGTTAATAACGAGATGAGAGTTACATGCGTGTAACAGTAAGACGGATATCACAGAAATAAAATTCTCGCAGTAACATGGGTATAACCGTGTTGTGAGTATCAAAGCAATATGGCTACCACTAAATTATGGATATCACAATAATATGGCTGTGACAGTTGTATGGGTAACATGTTCACATGGGTGTCAAAGTACTAATGGGTTTGACAGTAAAATGGGTATCTCAATACTCTTGGTATTACAGTATTATGGGTATGACAGAAATTTGGGTATAACAGTAATATGGGTAAGATAGTAATATGAGTATGACAGTAATATGGGTATGACAGTAATGTGGGTATGACAGTAATATGGGATTATGGGTATGACCGTAGTATGGGTATGACAGTAATGTGGGTATGACAGTAATATAGGTATGATAGTAATATGGGTATGACAGTAATATGGGTATGACAGTAATATGGGTATGACAGTAATATGGGTAAGACAGTAATATGGGTATGACCCTAATATGGGTATGACAGTAATATGGGTATGCGACAGTAATCTGGGTATGACAGTAATCTGGGTAAGACAGTGATATGGGTAAGACAATAATATGGGTTAGACAGTAATATGGATAAGACAGTAATATGGGTAAGACAGTAATATGGGTAAGACCGTATTTTGGGTATGACAGTATTTTGGGTATGACAGTATTTTGGGTATGACAGTAATATGGGTATGACACTAATTTGGGTATGACAGTAAACTGGGCATGACAGGAATATGGGTATGACAGTATTATGGGTATGACAGTGTTTTGGGTATGACAGTGTTTTGGGTATGACAATGATATGGGTATGACAGTAACATGGGTATGACAGTAATATGGGTATGACAGTAATATGGGTATGACAGTAATGTCGGTCCGACAGTAAGATGGATACAGCAGTAAAATGGATATGACAGTATTCTGGGTTACACAGTAATATGGGTATGCCAGTAAACTGGGCATGACAGTATTACGGGTATGACAGTATTGTGCGTATAACAGTATGAAAGTAATATGGGTATGAGAATTTAACCTCACTTCGCGTCCTAAGAACTGGTGTTCTTAACCTTCTTTGAGTTGAGAATATTATGGGTAAGACAGTAATATGGGTATGACAGTGATACGGGCAGGAGAGTAATATAGGTATGAGAGTATTGTGGGACTGACAGCATTATGGGTATAACAGTAATTTGGGTATGACAATATCCGGGGTATTACAGAAATATTGGTATAACAGTCAGATGGGTGTGACTGTAATATGGGTATGACAGCATAATGGATAAGACAGTAATATGGGTATGACCGTAATATGGGTATGGCAGTACTCAGCGTATGACAGTATTATGTGGAGGGCAGTATTATTGGTACGACAGTATGACGGGTAGGACAGTAATAATATTATTATAGGTGTAACAGTGACAGGGGTTAGCAAGTAATATGGGTAGGACAGTACTATGGGTAAGGCCATAATATTGGTATGACAGTAATGTGGGTATGACTGTAATGTCGGTTCGACAGTAAGATGGGTACAGCAGCGGGAATGGATATGACAGTGCTCTGGGTAAGACAGTAATATGGGTATGACAGTAATATGGGTATGACAGTAATATAGGTATGACAGTATTATGGGTAGGACAGTATTATGGGTATGACAGTTATATATATGGGTAAAACAGTAACATGGGTATGACTGTAATATGGGTATGACCGTAATATGGGTATGCCAGCAATATGGGTGAAACATAATTTGGGTATGACAATAATATGGGTATGTCAATGCTCTTAAGCTTGGTATCAAAGTATTATGGGTACGACAGAAATATGGGTTAGACAGATATGTGGGTAAGACAGTAGTATGGGTATGACAGTAATGTCGGTCTGACAGTAAGATGAGTATAACAGTAATATGGTTAAGACAGTAATGTTGGTATGACAGTAATATGGGTATGGCAGTAATATGGGTGTGACATTAATATGGGTATGGCAGTAGTATGGATCTGACAATAGAATGGGTAAGATAGTAAGATGGGTATAACAGGAATACGGGAACGACAGTAACATTTATATCATAGTAAATGCGTACCACAGTAATATGGATATCAAAGCATTACAGGTATCGCTTTAATTTGAGCATCAGAACTTTTTGTGTACCACAGGGATTACGGTAGCACAATAATATGGCTTTCATTGTAATGTAGTTATCACAGTTATATGAGCTTCACAGTATACTGGCGGACTTTGTAACATGGGCATCATAGTAATATGGGTAATACAATCATAAGAGTATCATAGTAAAATGGGTACCGTGGCGATATGGGCATACCCGCACTAAGGGTATCACAGTGTTATGGATATCACAGGAATATGGGTGTCCTAGTAGTATGGGTAGCACACTAATATGGGCATCGTTGAAATACCGGTAATACAGCAATATGGGTATCACTGTAATATGGAGATCAAAGCAATATGTACATGGCAGTAATACATATTTGCATGACAGTGTTATGGGTATCAACGCATTAGGGGTACCACAGTAATATAGGTATCAGAGTGACTGGTGTGTCACAGTATCATGAGTATCACAGTAAGGTATCAGAGTAACTGGTGTATCACAGTATCATGGATATCACAGTAATGTAGGTAAGTGAATAGCGTGGGTATCACAGTAATATGGGCAGCACAATTTTATGGGTATCGCAGTCATACGGATATCACTGTAATGTGAGTTTCACGGCAATGTGAGTATAACAGCAATCTTGGTATCACAGTAATAGGAGCATCACAGTATAATGGGTATCACGGTCATATGGGTGTTACCGTATTTTGGATATCTCAGAAGCATAATACCGCGATAATACGGCGACTATTACTGTGATACTCAAAATACTGTGATACCCATGTTACTGTGATACACTTATTACTGTGATATCTGTATTACTGTGATACCCACATAACTGTGATCCCGCTGTTAATGTGACACCCATACACCCCTGTCATTGTGAGGTACATTTTGCTGGGATAAACATGTTACTGTGACACCCTTATTACTTTGGTACCAATATTATTGACGTCCATATTTCTTGGCTACCTCTAATACTGTCATACCCATATTCCTGTTAGGCCCATATTACTGGCTTAACCATAATACACTAATACCCAAATTACTGTGATACAAATATTACTTTATACTTATACTTCTTTCATACCCACACTACTCACACTACTGTGAACGAGAGAATAAGAAGGATCGAGTATCAAAAGTCTAACTTCAGGAAACTTTACCAGAGTTTCCAGTACTCACATTTACAGTACTTACAGGATGTTTGCGTTTTCTCGAAAAAGTCTCATAGCTCTAAGGCAGTTCTTGAGCCAGACTTCGACCACGTACTATTCTACAGCACATGCACCATGTGAAAAGGCATAAGCCGTAGAACAACGGCGCCTGTTCTCATTTCGAATGGCCGGCGTGTCGCCATGCTGATATGTCCGAACTTGTCCGATTTCGTGGCGGGAAAACATCCTCCTACCAAATAGGTATGTAAAGTGCTGCAAAATTACAACATGATGCACACTGGCACGCAACCTGTGACGCATTGTTTTATATGACCATACATGGACACACCGTTGTGACCATGCACACCAAAACTGGTGAAAATGACATGCTGCAACAGTCACGCATCGTTTATATGGCTATATATAGAATGATACGCAACCTGCAACGTATTGTATATATGACCATACATGTGTATGGACACACCATCATGATCCTCACATCAAACATGACAAGCTCTAAACAATATTCTTAGCAACTGCGGTTTATCTGACAATTTATGGACACATCGCCGTGACCACTTATACCAAATATAAAAATTCTCCTTAGCAACTGTGTCCTATGGAACTGATGGAGTCATGACCGGGAACGACGTCCACCACCCTTAGCAACAGCGTTTTTTAGGTGCGCCAGAAGCACCTGCAACATTGCATCAATTAAATGTTGTCAAAAATAGCAACTATGTTGCATGTTTTTTTTTTTTTTTTTATAAATGTTGCAATGTTTTAACAGTTGAAAATTCTCGAAGGTCAAAGGCCAAAGGTCAAAGTGGGATTTGAGCCAGAACCGCCCTGTGCAATACTACCGGCTTGATACTTTTCTCTACATTCAGAAGGTGGCACCTTCACACGCATTTCGCTTGTGTCCGTAAATAGTTAAATCTGCTGTAGAATTTTTCGCCTCGAAGTGTAGCCTATAACTCATTACCATGGAGAGTGCCACTGCAAATTATCTGACTTTACTTTGAAGGTAGCAGCCTTGGCTCGAAGAAGGTTATGTCGCACATGAAATTTAGGTTCTGCCGCAATTTCGAATAAATTAAGTGTTCAGGCTAGAAACCTTGCACTTACTCCGTCAACACACACATTGCACATTGCATCGTTGAAGCAGATTTCACCTTGTCGTGCACAGGAACAAAAAAAATCACCATATACTCTCATTGCTTTTTCTTTTGCCACGCTCACTAGCGTGCATTGCTGTTGATATCAAAGTCAACACAACCTCTTACAAAGAACAGTTAACAAATTGACTTAGTGGTTAACGTTGTGACTTGGGAGAAACTAAAGCACTTGACTTTTATCTACATATGCAGTGGCACTGCACGCACAGAAGATCCTTGACTCAGCCCATATTTCTTTCTTCAGAAAACAGGATGAAAAGCTTCACAGACATAGGAAATGACAAAGACGACGTACGTTATCCGGGCCAAGAGTCGCTGGACCACACCTCGTCAGAGCAATGCACTGCAGCTGAGAAAGAAAGGAACACTCTACAAACTGGCAAGCACAACAAACTGGGACCAGCAAAAGGAAGACTGTATATTACTTCAAACGAATGAAATTATATTGCCATTTTACTGATAAGCGTAAAGAAAACGAAAGCACTGCCCTCAACAAACTTGGTGAAACAAATTAATAGAATGAAAGCCACGCTGGGTTAGATGCAGACAATTCAGATGGGAAAGAAAGACCCCGATGACAAAGGTGAGGACTACGAAGTGGAAAACGTTTGGCTGCTGACCAGGCCGCCTGTCAAGGGGATAAAAATCACCCTTAGTACGATTATCGCTCTAAGTTGTCATCCATCCTGCTTGGAGTTGGATCTTCTTCAAGTCTCTCCAATCACCAAAATGCCCAGCCACGGCAGATGTGTGTGATGCACATGACAGACAGAGCCCCATTGTCCAATCTCGAATTTCATGGAGATGATATTTTTAATGCTAAAACAAGGTCGACAAAACGAAGTGGGTCGCTGTTGTAATTTCGCGTCTTCTCGTGGCATCAACAAGCATTCAGGATACATGGTGGTGGCAACAGACTGTTTTGCAGCGGAAAAATACGCCACCCTTTGGGCAATGGAATATTTTTTCAATAAGTGTGCAGCACTGGGTTGTCACATGCAAGCCTGATGGTGTCTAGGAAGATGACCACGTAAGCATTTCCCTGACCTGTTAATAGCATGATCCATCTGAAAAGCAGTATTCTGCAAGCTGGACAAACTCCATACTAATCACAGAGCGTTGAAGCCTGCCTGGAGAACAAAGCATTCCAGCCTCATTGCTGGCCTTTGGCAGCATTCTTCACCATGGGTAGACGGATTAGCCACTCAAGTTTTAGAAGGAAATGCGCATGAACATGCACCGCATACAGCAGTGCTTTGTGTGATTTTCCAGCATTCACATGGAGAAGAACAAAAACACACAAAAGAAATAGAAAAGAAAGTAAAAAAACTTGATTCACTATCAAATGACTCTTCATCCTGCCCTGAGCTCTGGCTAGAATCTACCAGACAGTCATCCGCACAACTGGAATCGTCTCAAGATAACTTCTGACTGCCTCCACTTCCTCGTCCTTTTCCTCCTCTTCCTCCTCTTCCTTGTTGTCGTCATTGTGGCCATGATATTCTGAACCTTCGTATGAATATCAATCACAAGCTGGATGTTGAAACAAAAATAAACGCCAAACGTCAGCGGTGAAAACCTTTTTCTCCTATGTGACCACACCGCTATCATTCATGCTCCCAATACTTAGGCGATATGTTTAGACAAAGAAACAACACGCCTTTGAGTTTAGCTAAAGCTCACTTTCCTACTGGCTCATCAGGAGTTGCATGGCAAAAGGGATGATCAACAATTTAACAGAAACAAGCCGGGAATTGATGAAGCTGGTGTGTGAAGACAGGTATGGAATGTGCGATCATGCGGGGAAAGGGTGTGTACTACCACGACAATGTATCACTGACATCAATACATTTATGACAATGTATCAACACACAATGTATCACTGACATCAATACATTTATGCCTTTTTACAAGTGCTACACGTTTCCCTTTATCTAAACGTATGACTCTGCCTTGCCCTTGGCTGTTTTCACTCAAAGGGAAGGAAATCTGTACTTGACTGTTCCTCGATCCATTCAGGCGTATGCATAATCCCAATATTGCTTAAGGCACAAATCGCAATCACCGAAGCTGATCAAAACCCTTTTCCTTTATAGCCAACGTGCCTTGGTCAGGCTATGCCAGGAAACCTGCTGCACGGTTATGGATTCCTGAACGGGGCCGGACCATAGAACACCAGGGTTTGGAATCGGCACACTTCCTGGTATAGCCGGGCCATGCCATGAACAGGTCCATCCCAAGAGGACTGACTAGCGAGGTTGTGGTGTGATACACCTAATTTTCTGTTCGTGGCCTGGGGCTCTCTGGCCTGGATATGCCGCCAGCTTTGCCAGTGAAAAGGGAAGGAGACAATCATCTGCTGAATGCTTTGTTCCTCAGCTTGTCATCTTTCAAAGTGGTGAATTTTGCAAAGTTTTATGCCCTGAGAGCGTCATGTCACGTATCTATGGGGTGGGCACACGATTCTCTGTTCTATTCAAAGTATGAGCTTCGTGATTCACCGCCTACTGCGCTTGATGGGCGGGTTGTCACGGGAACAAGCCTGTCACCACAGCGACGTCTACGTTTCTTTTGAACTGACGGGAAAGCAACAATGATTCCCTGTCCCAAACCAACAGCTCCGCAATTGAAAGGGGTAGGATTCTGTCTTCTGCGACACGTGCATTAAGTAATAAACGTCTCGTCGTGCTGGCAAGAGCCTTGTCGATTGTGCGACTAGTTGTTGCAAATTCCCGGGCACATAATGTTGGCTCCTGCGCGATGACAATGGCAATACCAACTGGGAGCAAGTTCCAAGACCAGAAAAAAAAAACTAGAGTCTAGCAAAGGAAAGAAATGAACGCTTGTCATGTGAAGCATGATATGGTCGTTGTTACCGCCTTGAAAGCCTGTTGATCAAGAGTGGTGTTTTATTATGCGCATTTAACTGTACTGCTGCAACCAAGGCATAGGCCAACAGAACTGAAAGGAGTCCTCTGTGGGCTGCGAAAGGTGTCTCCGGCTGGTGAGGAAAGTCCATACTTTGCAGCATGTAGATGGCACATATAGGTTTACCACTTGATGGAGATCTGCAAACACGTGCATTGTCATGTTGTCGGGACATGGAACATTCAAGCAACACGGCTACAGCAGACCTAACACAAGGCAGCAGGCAGCACTTCCCGGTAGCTTCACATGAGCACCTTTGCTTGAACTGTGTCATCTGTTTTGAAAATTTTGACTTGACTTCGGAGCTGCGATACAGAGTGAACGCCCCTTTAACTAAAATGCATCAAAGGATGTTGGAGAGGGCGTGCAAGGACAGACGTTTCGCTTTGTTGCCCGGCTTGTCGAAACAGAAGAAAGAACGACTCTTCCCACCGGCATTCTTGTAGAGATAGTCATTCTGCTTATTCTGACGCGCTCTAAGTTGATAGTTACTGTGGTAAATTTGGTTTGAGAGACGGGGAATGGAATTTGTTCGTTTTTTAACGTTAAGGTACACTTTCTGAGGATGGGAAAGAGGTCACAAAAGTTTCCTGATG
The DNA here is from genome assembly GCA_028571005.1 of Clathrina lutea. Classification (NCBI taxonomy): domain Eukaryota; kingdom Metazoa; phylum Porifera; class Calcarea; order Clathrinida; family Clathrinidae; genus Clathrina; species Clathrina lutea. Next base: position 2,161 of record JAOWAR010104870.1, on the reverse strand, counting down.
CTGCAATGCCTGAAGGCAGGACCCTACCCCTCGACCATTTTTTCGTAACCGGAAAAAATGTCCCATAGCTTTTTTGTTTGTTTGAAAGGCCATGTAAAATAAAGTACCTTAAAACTGTTTTGGAATCTCTGAAGCTTTTGGAGGGAGCAGAAGCTAAAGAAACCTGAAAAGAAATGTGTATACTCCGAGAGGTTGATTGCAACTTTTGCTTACTCCAGCTCAAATCAGTTTGTTGATTGTGGGACGCCGTGAACCTGTTTACAAAACGGTGCTAAAGATGTTTGTTTTTCTGCAAATAAACAGCGATGTGGCTTTGAGAACGTCCCTTCGCTTTTTTTGGCCGATTTGGAGCTAGTTCGCAACGTGTCATTCGATAATGAGACCCGGTTTTTAGAATTGCCAGCCAAGGGCAGGAAGATTCCACATGTCAACTTTCATAGCAATAGCCCAATCGCGGATGTTGAAATAAACTCCGGGGAAGGAGCATAGAACGTATGTTTCGAAACCCCCAATTCTTTGTTTGGTGGCCGAAGCCGGCTCAGCCCAGTTAGCGTTGCTTGGCACGTGTTTATCATATGCGTGGCACTGGCGCGCACCATCCCTGCGATAGCCGATCTCACGATCAAGCAAGAGATGAAGCAATGGGACAGCCGCGGTGAAAGTAACTCATTGGCCCACCTATACCACGGTCAGCTTTCGTCTTGACCCCGAAAGACCAAATTGTCATCATGTCGGAAGAGGATGGGTGCTGATCGCGAGGATTTCCAGACGAGATGGTTCTCCAATCAAACTCAGATGTATCATCAGCGAGGTTGATTTCCACATTGTCAGTAGTGCCTTCTGTGACCAGTCCGAGGTTGCAAGTCCGCAGTTACGCATGCGCAGCTCAGGTCCTTTGATCTATGATGGCTCCACGACTCTGCCTCGTATGCCAAGGCCTAGGAGATAAACGTCAGGCCAAGGGTTTGGCGCGATGCTTGGAGCCAGTACACTTGTAATAATGATGTACACGAATTTGTTAAGTGGACCCCTTGAAGCAGTTCGCACTCACCAAAACGATCGGGTCCTCCTCTTTCCGGAAGGCCGTGCCGTGGACAATGTTCCGTGTGACGTCATATAAAATTGCTCGGGTTATCAACGGCTTACGAAGAACTCCGGAGGTTGCAGTGTGTCTTCACAAGTCTTCGACCCAAGAAGAATCATTTTACTTGGTGGCATGTCAATTGATTTTGTGTCCAGGTTGAGAAAGCCCCGTTTGGGACCGGCGATAAAGCGATGAAACTTGGAGCGGTCACAATGTGCAGGTGAAAGATTGATTCCTTTCCTTATTCGGCAAGAAGGGATAAGTAGTGTTGTCCCCAGTGGTATGAGACCAACTAGCAACGGCACCGTTGCTAGGGACCGGTTCTGGCCCATTGTGACGTCATGCATAGGATGTGACGTCATGCGTGGGATGCGTGGATGTGTATTTAGTATCCGAACCGTCAGTGTAGTATCCACCCTAGCTAGTATTCTAACCGCCAAATCCTACGACATCATGGGTATCTTATGTATGTCGCAGGTTTTGTTGGTGACGTTTTAGCGCGAATTTCATGAATGGCGTTTTTGGCGCGAATTTCGTAGTGACGTTTATAACGGAAATGTTTCAAATTTGAAAATAACGGAAAATGTTTTCTCTCCATCCTCCTGCTCGAAGTATGCTACCCAAAAACACTTCCCGAAACTTTGACCACCCGTCGATCGAGGTTCTAAACCTTGATCAGTCGAAAAATAATCCGAGTTTCTCTCTGCAATGTCACGCTGGAGGTCTACACCGAAAATAATCCGAGTTCCACTCGAAGTATGCTTCTCGAAAAGTTTCCCGAGGTTCTCTCTCCACACCGTCGATCGAAGCTCAAAACCAAAGAAAGCCCCCGCTTCTCTCTCCATCCTCCCGCTCAGTTACCCGTAAAATAATAATCCGAGTTCCTCTCGAAGCCAGCTTCTCACAATCCCTCGATTCGTCGAGGTTTTCAAAACCGTCTTCGAAAAGAAAGCCGAAACGTTGACCACGCCGTCGATTGAAGGTCAAAACCAAAGAAATGCCCCGCTTCTCTCTCCATCCTCCCGCTCAGTTACCCGTAAAATAATAATCCGAGTTCCTCTCGAAGCCAGCTTCTCA